>JAQJVL010001994.1:0-130329 GCA_035578905.1 Stictocephala bisonia
TGCGGTTTAGTTTTAAGATTTTACTTTTAAGATTTACTTTTGTAAAATGTGTATTTGTAAATAAAGTTGGAAATAAAGTTGGAAAAAGAAAAAAGAAAAAAAACTTCTTGCACAGAACATTTTCTGGAAATAGAAAAATTGTTCTGTGCAAGAAGTTTTTTTAAAAAACATCCATCGTGACCTTGAAATCTGTGACGTAATACTAAAGTGCGGGAGCTGACGTCATCACCGGAAGTGGGGTAAGATAAGAAGCTTAGACTATAAGGTAAGGTTGTGACGTCATGCTGACGTCATCACGTGACGTCATGCTGACGTCATCAAATGACATCATGGATGACGTCATCACAAATGACGTCACACCCTTATCTTATCTCACAATCTTATCTTATCTCATTTCCTGGAATTGATCCAGCTCCGGCACTTTCCACTACTTTCACGTTTCTTGTAAGATAACATGAATAACTTTTTCTTTTATCAATAAAATTATATATATATTTTTATAGAATGGAATATATTATATAAATTAGGCAATCACCCTTCCATTTTTACTTTACTTTACTTAAACTTTCCAGAAAAGGTTGTACGTACAATATAGTAATAATAATTTCTCAACATAATACGGCAATAAATTGTTATTTACTAATATCTACGCAGGAGAGTAAAAATAAATTGTATATTAAATTTAACACAACTTCTTTATGAAACTATGTAAGGTATTTAACATATTAAAGATCACATTCTAAAGTTCCAGTAAAACTTAAAATGCATGTTTAGATATTATTTCTGAATTTATAAAGTTGCTTTCAAAAAACTTTTATTCTTTTGGTTTCGTTTTTTTTAACTCATTGAGCGTTCATACAATTCCAAAGACGACTGACATATTTTTTATGTATGAAACATGAAGTTTAGAAGTAGACTCCAAAATAGAAATACTCAATCAATGACCTGACAGGATTAAACTCATAAAAAATGTAGTGACAACGTTCTTTTAATAATATGTCAGATCAGAAGTAGGTAAGTGGTTCCTCATCGACCAGCAATTGATTAACACGTAAACAATTATAAAAATAACTTGTTAGTTTTAGAACCAATTCTATATAAATTCAGAATAAGTACAACGGAATACTACAAGAACAACGCGTTCTAAACAAACATACATATGACGTTTTGACAAAATGGCTTAAAAGTTAAAATAAAACAATATTTTTTGTATTATCTTGCGAAATAAACTATATCACGTATGAAGGTATATCGTGCTAAAATAACACTCCAAATTAAATTTGGAAAATCCACTAATGTGTGTTTTTTTTTTCTTAATATAAATCATCATATGTAGATGACGTGACGTTTACACTTAGCTATTCAAGTGTTGAATAAAACCGTATTGAATTTGTTATCCGTACAAAATCATGATTGAAGGTCCACTACGGGTTTGTATAGTTACTACACTTAAGTACAGTTCAGCGTTTAGAAGTGTTGTAGCGTCCTTTGAAGATCTAGTCATGGACAATCTGAAGATTTGAAATAAGGAGGCTCCCCACACTGCTACTTGGCTTGCCAGTCCGGGCAACACTCAAGTGGCGGCGTGAGAACGAACGCCTCATGCGCCCTAGAAAATTGAGCTCTCTGAAGGTGTGAAGGAAGGAGGCTCTCCACACTGCTACTTGGCTTGCCAGTCCAGGCAACTCTCAAGTGGCGGCATGAGAACGAACGCCTCATGCGCCCTAGAAAATTGAGCTCTCTGAAGGTGTGAAGGAAGGAGGCTCCCTACACTGCTACTTGGCTTGCCAGTCCGGGCAACACTCAAGTGGTGGCGTGAGAACGAATGCCTCGTGCGCCCTAGAAAATTGAGCTCTCTGAAGGTGTGAAGGAAGGAGGATCCCCACACTGCCACTTGGCTTGCTAGTCCGGCAACAATCAAGCGGCGGCGTGAGAACGAACATTTCATGCGCCCTAGAAAATTGAGCACTCTGAAGGTATGAAGGAAAGAGGCTCCCCACGCTGCTACTGTGGCTTGCCAGACCAGGCAATACTCCAGTGACGGTGTGAGAACAAAGACCTCATGCACCCTAGCTATTGAGATCTATGAAGGTTTGAAGGAAGGAGGCTCCCCACACTGCTACTATGGCTTGTCATTTCGGGAAATTCTCCAGCGGTGGCTTGAGAACGAAGACCTCCTGCGCACTAGCTATTGGGCTCTTTGAATGTATGAAGGAAGTAGGCTCCCCATCCTACTACTTCGGCTTGCCAGTCTGGGCAAGACTCCAGCGACGGCGTGAGAACGAAGACCTCCTGCGCACTAGCTATTGGGCTCTCTGCGCAGCCTACTGCGCAGACATGGCCTCCTTTATTATGGATCCTATGAAATTGAAAAGTGCTGACCACGCAGCGTGAGTTTCATCACTCCACTTCACCTACAGAGATGGCTTGATGGCTAGGATGAACTGGGGTCCGATCAGCTGCAACATACCACAACGGTAAGTAACACAAGTTGGGGAGTAGTAATATACACTGTTCTTTAATAGTATTCCTCATATACATTAATGTTAAACTAATCATGTAGAGTTACCATTTGTAATGTGATGGTATGATGCATTACTACGTTGATGGTAAATGTCTTGATGTACATTTTAATGTCTCTGAATGTCAGACAGTCACATATTTATATTAACTATAATAGACGTTATCAAACAATTGCATAATTTATCACATAATCGTTTTCCATTGGGATTATCTTGCAATGGCTATTATGATAAATAACAGACATGTATCATTCAGTTAATTATTCAATTTACAATGTACAATAACCTAAAGATGGAACATTATGTATTGTTACGTCCAACCTGGGTCATAAATAAGGCTATTCAACTTCTGGCTACTAACTTTTCTTTAATTTACACCTTCTAAATCACTAAATTACATGCTATGAAATATTTACAGGCTTAAATTACTACTTATTTACTATTTTGACACTTAAGTCAATCACTAATGATATCGTGGTTTTATTTAATATTATTTAATAAGATTTAGCTTATAATACTTAGGGAAAAGTGCATTTATGAAAGCTCTCAAAACCACAGTGACAGTGTTATCAATGTTTTTTTAGGTAAGATTTAAAAAGAAGACTGTTTGTAAAAAGATTTAAAATTTTGTAAGACTGGATTTTTTTTGTATAGTAAAAAATTTAAAGTATTATTTAATTACATACAAATATCTTTGACAGTATACAATATAATATAAATAAACGGCTAACCATATAGTTTTTACAATCGATCCATACAAATTGATTCTGGGCGTTTGATCACTGACTCACTATTCGAAATTTTTACATTTAATTTTATCCATCGTTTCAACTGTCATCGTATTTTATACGTAGTACGTAGAGAATATTTTTTTTAGTAATCATCACAAGAGTTTTCCATGTTTAAGACCAACCAATTGATATTTTTTACTTATGGACCCTTCAATATTCATAAATATGGAAATGTTAACCTCAATGGGTTAGTAAATAAGTAACTTAAATACAAATAGTCTTATGGTAAGCAATAATGCGTTAATACTTCTAGGAGTTACTAACAACACGTAGGTAATAAAAAGCTGAAAACAAAAATCAGTAGTATTTTACAATGGTTTTAAGTCAGTTTCAGTTTTATAGCTTACAAACTTGATTATTATTAATATATTAATTTGTTATGAAATCCTGTTTAAAGAATATCAGTAAATAATTGTAGATTTAATTATACTTACATCAACGTATTTAGGCTTAGCACCGTAGCCATGATGCTTTTTACCCAGCTCTCTGAGTAATGACGTCAGTTTCTCAGGCTCATTAAGTCTCGCCACAGCTTTCTGGACGAACGCCATCACCCTGAGAAATACATGGCCAGTATCATGTAACCATCAGAATAAATCAACACTAATGATATTCAGGCTTAGCTCCGTAGCCATTGTGCTTCCTGCCTAGCTCTCTGACTAGTGCCGTCAGTTTCTCAGGCTCATTAAGTCTCACCACGGCCTTCTGGACGAACGCCATCACCCTGAGAAATACATGGCCAGTATCATGTAACCATCAGAATAAATCAACACTAATGATATTCAGGCTTAGCTCCGTAGCCATTGTGCTTCCTGCCCAGCTCTCTGACTAGTGCCGTCAGTTTCTCAGGCTCGTTAAGTCTAGACACGACCTTCTGGACCAATGACATCACCCTGCGAAATCATGGCCAGTACCATGTAACCATTAGAATAAATCAACACTTATGATATTCAGGCTTAGCTTCGTAGCCATTGTACGTCCTGCCCAGCTCTCTTAGTGTGATGTCAGTTTCTCAGGCTCATTAAGTCTCGACACGGCCTTCTGGACCAATGAATACCATCACCTTGTAAAATACATGAACAGTATCATGTAACTATCAGAATATATCAACACTAATATTATGTAAGCTTAGCTCTGTAGCAATGGTGTTTCTTGCCAGCTCTGTGAGTAATGACGTCAGTTTCTCAGGCTCGTTTAGTCTCGCCACGGCCTTATAGACGAACGCCATCACCTTGCGAAATCATGGCCAGTAACATGCAACTATCAGAATATAACAACAATAATATCATTTAGGCTTAGCTCCGTAATCAAGGTGCTTCTTGCCCAGTTTTCTGAGTAGTGTTGTCAGTTTCTCAGGCTCGTTAAGTCTCGCCACGGCCTTCTGAACGAACGCCATCACCTTGCGAAAATAAATGGCCAGATACATGCTATTCCTTGCCAGTAAATAATATTTATAAATGGACATCACTCTACTATACTTTATCTAAATAAATGTCCCAACTGAACATATAGCAATTGATGGAAATGTGATGTTTGAGAATGCTTAGACAAATGGTACGAGTAAGTAAGCTAGCCACAAAATATTTACGTCTTGCATTGTTGACATGTTCCTGTTCTTTGAGTGCGCCTGTTTCATAACAATTTGTTTAATATTGTGAATTGTTTGAGTGTGAATAAACATATTACGACTATTCATTTTACACTGTCGTTTCATACTGTATCATTATCAAAAATGAATCTTTAAGTGTATTCATACCTCTTTAAGTTATTAGTCTGTTGTCTGTCAATCTCAGTACTAATGGCAACACCACGGGTCAGAGTTACAGCCAATGATACTAAGCGCACACGTGTCAAGTTGGGATATTCCATAAATAAAACATAACAATTACTACGTGAATAGTAGTAAACGATTCATAGTATTTCATTGTGCAATATTCAATTTGGTGACCTTATTATTTATTAGGGCTTTAATGATTACTACTTTTTTCAAGCACAAAGTGTCCATTTCTAAATATCTGAGTTTTAAATATTTTTTAAAGAAATTAGATAAGTGTTTTAGTAAAATATTATAATCTATTGGAGCTAAGCTGCTTTGTCTTCCTCCAGACTAATCGCTAAAAAGATTAAATAGACATTTCAATAGTTTAAGCTTTTTTAATTTTTTTCACATGCTTACTTAATGTATTTGTTTTACTAATAAATTTGAGTTGAACCTAAACATATTACGACTTTAGGAGAATTTAATGTTTTATAAAGTAATACTAACTATTTGTATATACATAAAAAGTAATCGTTTCCAAAGTTCATTAATTGAATAATAAAATAACTAATTCACGTTATACAAATTACCAAACAATTAAATTTGCTTGATATATTTTTTCAATTAGGAAATCTATCAAAATCAAGTTCATATTTCAATGACAGTTATTTTCACATAAAGCTTGATACCTTTATTTTTTTAAATAACTTGTTCATTATCATCATTCAGTTTTAAAATATTCAATATTTGACTATAAAAGATTCAATATAATATAGGGACCATTCCAGGAAAAATTTGACGCGAAATTATTTCTTTATGGACAATAACAAAACATTTATAGCACAAAAAATTCACCTAATCGTTAACATTACTTGCCACAAACAGTTTTTATACTAATTACGCCATTTTCACAAAGGCTTTTGAATATAAAAACCTTAGAATTGTTGTCTGCTTTTATGAGATTAGCAAGACAAGTTAGAGGGCAAGGCTAGATCCTAAAATACAATGTGTTTCTACTCTTATGGTTTAAAGGTAATATAGCATACACATTTATTAACTCATCTGTACTAATTTGCTTTATTGTTTCTAGACTTATTTAATTAGTAAAGTTTACTTCTTACATAATAAAAAAATCATAGCAAAAAGTTTACTCTTACATAGCTAAAATAATCAACATAACCAATAATTGCATTATTTCGTGTTCAAATACTCGTCGTGAAATGTATAATCTAAATAAAACTGTTATTGTTAGATTATATTTGAACTGTATTTAAGTCTGCCGTATAGTAGACAAAGTATAATTGTTTTAGACATTTATTTTAACATTACGTTTAATTTTCGTGCTTATACATATTTAAAAAAATTAAGGCATCATTTAGGAATATAAGAAGGTTTATATAATACGAGTTAGAGGAGGAAAACTACTTCTTATAGGTAATTTTTTAGTTTGATAAACTATTCAGCAACCATTCGAGTATTTTAAACTATTGCATTGGCTTACTGTAGATAGTATTCAAAGGTGATAAACAATGTAATTCGGTCAAGTACCTGAGTGCGTGAGCTCTCAACTGTTTGCTGTGTTTCAACTCGTCTATTGGCAGGCCGTTGAAGGGCAAAAACACCTGTTGTACATCAGGGTGGGTTTCGAAGAGGCTGAAATAAACAAAAAACGTGTAGATAAGAATTTTACTATGAAAATATCACCCCTTTTTTTCAAATTACGATTATTTAATATGTAAAACATTATATATAATATTTAACAAAACTTTATGTCATATAACAGTTAAGTTTCAAAATTAACTACAAAATTAGGCATTATTGAGATATTTTCAACTCTCGCAGAACTCTGGATGGTAAAATATTTTACCAACACCTTCGGGGAAAATGGTTGCATATACGATAGTAGAATTTCATTATATATACGTTCATTTTATAATTTCATTATAATATTACGTGGGTCTGTCCATACACTATGGAACAGATTACAAATAAAAAATAGTATTATTGACAATGAACGTTAACTTTTAACGTACTGATAGGTGCATTTATTGAATACCTTAAAGAAATAGTTTAGAGTATATGGTATTACATTCATTATGGAATAAATCCGAGGTTTCCAGGTCCACACTAATCTTAAGAGCCGAGTAAGTACCAATAGTGTGTCAGGCAGTTTACAAAGCGAGTCTTAATCTTTTCCTGTTTTTTGACAAAAAAAGTAGTAATTTTGAAGGATAAATTGGAAATTTTACCTAAACCATGTATTTTTAGATTATCTTTAACAGTTTATCTGAAAATTATCAAGAGCTTTTTAAGAATGCTCCTACAAAAACAACAGATGTTATCTTTGATTAATGTTACAAATTAGAGTTAGTTAAGTCAAAAAATGTTCGTTTTTATGCGGACAAAGAACGATGTTGACTGTTTACCCAATTACGTTGTTTAGTGTCTTTGACCTTTTGTTTTTATCATATTTATAAAGATATAAGTTTCCCCAGTGTTTGTTAATATACTAACTATTTACAAAACCACTACAAAATATTATTTATTATTAACTATTGGCTTATTTAGTGTCACAAGGTTCCTCTAGTTATCTATATTTAAATACATTTAGTTCAATTATATATTTTTATTGTTATTTTAGCAGTAACAAGAAAATAAATACGATTTATAATACCTGTTATTCAATCGTTTTAACCCAAGTAGTTTGCAATAAATATTTGAAAATATTGTCTAATATTGAAAATTTTTAGATAGTAGAATAAAATAGATGATTCTACAACTATAACATTCTTTAAGTATATTACATTCAATGTAAACCCCTCACCTAATAAATGTGATAACCCCCACTTTGGTGATGTCCCCCTCGACCACCTTCCAGGTATCAGCAAGTAGTTCCTTCTGCCTCTCGGTCAGGGGTTCAGCAGCCTGAGGCTCGTCCTCCTCCAGCGCCGTGCTCTGTCGTGAGGGCCGTCCTCTAGTGACCACCGCCGCTGGCACCCCCTCACTGCTACTGCTCTCCTGCTTGGGCAGCGTGGAGTTGCGACGTCCACCTGCCGTGTTACCCATGTCACTGGCAATGCCTCCTTCACTCACGTCTGCATCATACAACAGAAAATGACAGCATTTAAACCAAATCACTAGAAATTCATGTTTTGCGTAAACTAAGTTAATAAAACATACACTGTTTAACTATAGTATATTGAAATACTTGGACATAAAATAGAAATATTTATCCATCTAACACTTATTGTCGTTTTAAATCCACAAAATTATTCTAAAACTCATATGGTTTTGTTAAACAAATTATCAATTTGATAAGAATTGTGTGTTGTATGAATAGTATCATTTTGCATTTTAATTAAAAAGATATAAGACATTTATTGCATTACACAAAGACTATTAATAGTTCAGATGATGAAGTGTTATCTAACCATTCTTAAGATATATGTTTTTCCACCAGCATATTTGTTTTAGTTCAAAATTATGTTAAAAAAAAAATGTCCTTGACTTTTCTTTCGGAATTTGTATATGAGGCTATTTTCACATCCGAGAGTAGATCATTGTAATCTTGTGGACCAAAATTTAAAAATCACGTTTTTGAACTTTCTAACCTTAATCAAGGCCATTGCAGTATATAGTCCTGGTGACTGTGTCGCTTCATAAACAGATGTAAGATGGTTTTAGTTTTTATGTAATTATGACGTTTTGTTATTTTATAATACCCAGTATATGACCTTTACTATTCAGTTTTACAAGGTCATTTTAAGAAATAACAGATTCAGACTTAATAGGTGCTACAAACTGATCAAATATGATACTCTCCAATATTTTCAACCTGGCAGGCAGAACAGATACTGGTCTAAACTGTACAGCTGATAGGGGATTTTGAACTTCAGGGAGGAGCAAGACAACATTGATAGTACACGAACTGAAATAGGAGACAATTTGGTAGTCCATCAATTACATCCTACTGCACAAATCATGATTGCAGTAAAATTTTACACACAACGTCATTGATTAGAATAACTTTTCTTGTACAGAAATTATGTATTCTTTTAGCAAGAATATTCTGTATGCAATAAAACCTGATCCGGGTAAGTATGATGAAACACCTAAAAATTGACATAGATATTAAATTATTATTGGTAAGAAGAGCTTCTCACATTTTAAAATAAGATATGAATACTTTACAAAAATTCATTATAATACATTAAACAATCAGAAAACGCTTCCGTGAAACGTATTCCGTGAAGTTTTTTGGCGGACATAAATTGGACACGATAAAAATCTTACATATAACCCGTCCGGCTATCTGGACCTACCAGGCCGGATTTCAGAGAGGCCTGCTTTCATAACAGTGAAGGAAGTGTATATATATTCAGGAATCAATTTACAGAATAGTTAATTTTTGTATATACAGAAACGCTGAATGTATATAATTAACATTCATACAGTTTAGGTAATTTCAAGTGGGTAGAGTATAATTATCTGACGCAAATTATGTTATATAGTAGAATAAACGAATTTGTATATTGGAAATATACTAATATCGTGCTATAAAATTGGCCATATGTAATTTTTCCACTTCTCATTTTATGATTGAGTAATTCCTATCTGACAAGATAGTTAAACTAACTGCATGTTGTTACTAGCTGTATGTTGTTACTAGCTGCATGTTGTTACTAACTGCATGTTGTTACTAGCTGTAGTTGTTTTACTAAGTGAATACTAAAATAAATGACTAAATAATTCCTTTATTTATTTACTTTTCGTTTCTTCAACTACAAAATTACAAAGAGAAAATGTTTCAACCACCAAAGGAATGTGTATTTAAATTCCACCTTTCGAACATGACTCTAGAGGATCTTCCAGTCCTTTGACAACTAAAGAATTCGAAGAGCGAAAGACGCCAATATTGGCACTTGAAGCTCCGTTGAGTTAAAGCAGTTGAACTATGGTTATTTGTTCTAGTTTTTTCATCTTCATTCAATGGTTTAGCTCAAATTACCCAAGGATATGTATCGCTTAATTTTTGTTTGCAGGTTTGTATTTTAAATAAACTTAACCAATTCCAACTTCATTATTTTGAAATTACTTTTTAAGCAATAAAACTATTTAACAAGTACCAATTTACAAGCCTTTTTCTTACTTTTGCAATGGAATACTGAATTATATAAAAAAGGTAATTATTTATGACGAAAAGGCGCAACTATTGACTTCAATATGTAACATAAAATCCAATTTGTCACACTTGGAGTTGTTCTCTCTCTGGTGATGAGTTCTCAACATGGCCTATCTGATAAGCGGATTACTTTGACTTACGTTGCTTACAGATATAATTACTAGTAATTACTTCTTATTACAGATATAGCAGCATTAGGGTTTCATTTACAGTTTGCCATGTAAAATATTAACTGTTGGATGTAAAATTAATGTATGTATATCAATACATATATAATCGATATTTGTAATTTATAAAATTTGGTTTAAAACTCTTTTATCTAAAAATATAATTTAAAAGGCCAGATGTAAAAGTTTCTCCCTACCTTATAAACACAATATACCTTTACAAAAAGTATAAATATTTGATAATGATAAATATATGAAAAAATAGTATAACAAAATATTTTTAATGTTGTGTGCATTATACTTCTAGCTATATTTTGCTTGGAATAAATGTACAACAAAAACGTGATATAACATGTTTGATGTTGCGAAAATGTATTACTTCATTATTATGTGATAGAATGAAAGTCAAACATAATTTCTACATGACTTTTTTCGGAAAACTGTGCGGATTTGACTGTTGATACAGTTTCTTTGTAGGCCTAATAAGAAAGTAAAGTTAGGTGAACGAAAACTTTTACATAATTTTGCTAACATAAAATTAGCACTTGGGTCTCTTAGTAGGTTGAAATAATTGCGTAACATTTGTATTGCATGTAAGCTCATTAATTAGCAGGTTACGCTTTGTTTAAAAGTACAGTTTTACGGAGAGCCCATAATGTTGAGAATACAGAGTCAAAATTAAAGAAGGTCTTTTACTAGGCTAAGTTAGGGCTACGAAGCTCTGTAGACTTAATCTGGGGACCAACAATTTAATGGTCACTTCCGAAAGAATCGGGAAAGCGGGCTGAGTGCAAGGGCAGGATCCCTTACCGATCACCCATCCAAGGAACAACCACGCTCGGTGTTTCTCCGGATGGAACCATCCGGTCAAGGCCAATGGGAAACGTTACAAATTTAGTATTTGAAAGTTATATCTTAAACGTTCATTGCAATTAATATCAGTTTAAAATCATCGTGCTTGTATAGGTGGGTGGGTAGCCAATACCCTCGCAAATGGGTGAGTGTGTGGGTCTGTAAAAACGTACCACATCTATTAGTGGATAGATTATACTTTTGTTAATTTATAAGATTTCTGAGGTTTGTTTCCTAACATTCTCAACTTTACGCAAATGTTTAAGTACGTCCCTTAAGGTTAGGACTTCTCAGGGGTTGTTTTTCTGCCTTAAGAACCTTTAAAAATTGAAACTGTAACTATTCGTTATTCCAGTTCAAATCCCATACTCATTCGGAAGAATATTTTAGCATGCAACCAGACTCGAAGAGGCATAAAGCGTGAACTATATTATATCTTCATAAATAGGCTTCCACAGTCGTCACTATCACTAATAAATTCTAGGTCTTCGGGGTTCGACTGCGTCACTGGGCTATGTACAAACATTGCCGACGTTTCGGCCACATTATAGTGAGCCATCCTCAGGGCGAGACGATCACTGTATCACAGAACTGGACTGGCAGGGACGGGGGCCGTGATCGTAGGTTATACAACCACCAGACGGGTATATAACCTACGAGCCCGTCCCGTCCCTGCCAGTCGAGTTCTGAGATACTGTAATGTGTAAGGTGTACTGTAATGTGGCCGAAACGTCGGACATTTTAGTACATAGCCCAGTAACATGGTCGAACCCCGAAAACCCAGAATTTGTTAGTAATTATATGATGTATTTAAAAAATATTTTGTCTTAAAGTTCTTCATATTCTCATAGTGGTTTAGATAGCATGTCTACTTTTCAATAAGCCATAGGTCAACCATCTCGGGTTGGAGTTTTGTGTGTTTGTTGGTATTATTATGATCAAGAATGATATGTTTTACTGTCCGTGTCATTGATAAGGTATTATGGTCTACATTCCTTACTGAACTATAAAAAAACATAAACAAACCTTTTTATAGTATATATGTGAAATAGATAATGAAATGTATACAACTCGCTAAAAATACAAAGGTTTTTATTAAAAATACGACACAGAAATAATTTTAATATTAAATAGTCAGCCTTTATAAATTTTATTTATAACATAAAATCTGTTAAAGAATATGTTTAGAGGTAAATTTCTCTCATTATATCCGTCACATGCACACACGCCGGCTTCCCTACCATTTGTTAATATAAGTATTCCAGCGCTACAACACTTATTGTCTCGACCCTCACCGGTCAATCTATCCGAGTGCGCTGCGCACTTCCTGTCATATACAGCATCGCTAGATGTCACAACCACGTACCTGTATCATACTCCACTATCCTCCACGCCTAGTCGTTATATATACATTCCTTACTGCTTACTGCAGACCCCCCCGCCCTTCTCGGACTATCTTGTTTTTCATATAGGTCTTTGATAAGGTCCATTCACTGAGCGTAAATCTCCCGACTACACAACAAACCATAGCACTAGTACAGCTCACCACGCCAGACTCACACATATCTGAGTACTCTCACGACCCTTCGCATATTAAGTCCCTCCCTCAGCACTACACTGTGCATCTCGCCGCCTATGCTCGGACCTTGCGCCCCGCTATATTCGACTAAAGACCTGACACTGCTTTGGTAATACATGCCGATGTACCTCCCACTCCCCCACCTCTCGTGATTCAAGCCGCTCGAGATCCTAGTATCACCGCCACTCTGCGAATATTTTTCCGATATACATCGCTACGCTATTCCGCTTCGCCATCCACTGTGCGCGTCTCCAATACTCTAAGTACATCGACTATCGGTCGGACTGTCTAACCTATCATATCATCACGATATCCTATATAGTGCTCTCATACACCGCGCTCCACACTCTCGATATAAGCGTCATCACAGTGCTCTGGTTCTTACTCTCGAGGCACCATCTTTTCGCTCTAATATTCGTCAGTTCGATCTATCTGCACTAAACAACCCGGCGCTAACTCACTTCTTATATGCTCCGATCTTTGCGCCCCCATTGTCGCGGCAACTATCCTCCGCCCATTTAGAAAAAAGCGTGTTCTTCGCACAATAACAGTGGGGGCTTCTCTTCTACTCATCACTCCGCTCATAACATCGCCTTTTGTAACTATATGCGAAATGCTCCTGTGCTCACTACTTCTATTCAACTGCCACTCAACGGGCTACTACAACCTACTATCGCTCCCCTCTACTCGTCTCGTATTCTATCCCCCTATCTTGCTATCGCGCGGACTGCCTCACTAGTCATCACCTATACACTTGACATCATCATCCATCCGCCACTCCACCTGCTCATCATACTCATCATCTCCACCTCCCATCGATAGGTACAGCGTATACACACACCAATACTTTTGACACATAGCTACACACCGCAATGTACTCAGGGACAAATATTAGTATCCGGCGCAATCTGGCTGCGCGTCGACGACGAGTCGCCATGATATCCTTCCGCCCCTCTTGGCCTTACTCCATCAGGCTACACATCTCACACGTCGCTTTTTAAGAAAGAGCCATCTTGATTCCAAACCTCTCTAATCTATGTCCACGGCACACTCCTCTGACACGCTCGATGTATCCCTGTTTACTGCTGCACATTTGTATAACCACACGTAAGTCCGCCTGGCGCTCGTGTCTTCTCAGTCCTGCCACTGCACTTACACACCCTAGGATCATCGCTCCCCCATCCAATCCAAGTCAGTTGTCACAACACGCGCTAACCCACGTCATCCACCCCAGACTCTCTCAGACGCTAACTCGCGTCCACGTCCCCCATAAGCAGCACCACTGCTACTTGTCGTGCTCGATCTCTCCTACCTGCACCTACCACACCCTAATATTTTCGATACATAAATGTGCGCCTCTCTTGTATCCGCTTTCTCCCTCGCCACAATCCACCCCTCGCCTCTCGCTATATTCTGCACTACTTGATTCTATCCGTACATCTCCCTCTTTGTACTCACTCTCACTCTCCTCCGCGCTCCTTCACCCCGCTGCCGTACTGGCTCATGTGCCACTTCATACACAGCACGTAGCATCACTACCTTTACTCATCCAGATGCGCATCCCCTATCACGCGACCTCTCGTGATGCTATATACCACCCACATGAGCAGACATATATACTCATAAATACACACAGGTCATGAGCTGTATATCTTATCCTGGCCGCTTGTCTAATCGCATTATCTTCAACGCCTCTTAGCGTCTTCTCATACCAGGCCACACGGACGCGCATGCTCACTTACTGATACCTCTGTACCCTGTGATAACTATTATCCCCTATCAATTCGCATCTCGCTATTATGACCCTCCGTAACTCCCCTGTCGCCAATAAGTTAGGTGTGGTGTGGGTGGGTTCAATAACATTATAAATGTCGTGGTGTGGGTAGGTTACTATTGTCACTTACTATTGTCCTTTATGATTGTACATGTCCCTCAGCGAGAGTCCTACATGCTTCTATCTTACTCTTGCGATGCTCTGCAGCCAGTCGATCCGAGAGCTGGAGATGGACCATCAGCACCTGAGCGTACACAATAGGACAGCGCATAACACACCTCAATATACGACACCGTCTATACCGCGACCTAAGGCTATCGCGCACCATAGACCATCATACCACCACCCTACTCATCCACATAAGTAGATACGTGCTGCGCGTGTCGGCGCATCCCCCTATCACCACCTTCTCACTTCTTCGGAAAGGAACGGCCGTTCTTTCTCTCTCAACTTTACGATCTTCTTCTATAGTTTACACACCTGATCTCTATTAGCACACACGTAGCTGAGGGACGCCCAGATACCCAATCTACCGTCTATTATATAACGTGCTCTCGCAATCTCGTGATATTCACCTATATATCTTAAACCTCCCTCTGTCATATCGACAAGATTTTTTCACATAATACTAGTCGACTCTCGGCATTCTCACAATTTACTCGTCTAGCGCATGTCTTAGCACACTCACACACACCCGCTACCACGCGCATCGTGCTCTCCATCCTCATGAACGTCACGCTAGTTCCCACTTAAAATTCTTTGTAAATTGCCAGTAGAATATCTACTACACTTAGCGCTACGCTCGCGCGCTCTTATCGTGCACGTCTCTATTAAAATCCAGTCTAAAGCACCTACCATCTTCTACTCTGTACTATAACGCAATATTTTTGATCGTTCTGTATTAACGGTCCGATCTCATTGGAACATAAATTTTTATTTAATTAAATTTGTTTTTGTTTGTTTTATATGAACAGGGAGTGTTTCCATATAAAAAATTTGTGATTTCATATATCTCACAGCAACACAAATGTTTAACAATACTCCACCAACTACTATCCATTACTTGTTCTCCCTAAATATATCGAAATGTTGTCATAGTTCTAGCGAGCTGACTTTGTATCACACCTATCTACGATCGCCTAGGTTCGCTGACACTCATCACCTCGCTCTCATACACTCTCTCAAGCGCGTACGGATTCTTAACTTATTACACAAACATGTTTATTAACTCACTATACTTAATTAATTAATCAAATGTACAAGTTAACATAATCCACTTTTTACTAATCGAGTATAGTCAACGCACATGAGCACAGGTCTGTTTAGGGGACCAATGGAGGTCAGACTCACGTAGGGGATCGATCTAATCTCTGGCAGAAAATGGGTTTCATGGCTCAGTGATCTGGAATAAAATAACTAGTTTCGTTTGAGAATATAAGAAGCACTTAAAATTAGCTTTTAGACATTACGTGTATCGATATCCTCGATTCTCTGAGTTACTCGATAAATTCATCAATTGTTGTGATATTATTCAATTGTTTTTAACGTTCGATATATTTAGAAGCTAATGTACGCTCTCAACCGCATAAACAGCGATGATATCTCACATCACAGAGTCACTGAGAGTGACTATGCATAAGAGCAATCCACATACGATATCGCACGCTTCTAAATTGCGCTTTTGAGCACAGCCGTCAAACCGCTCTATGTATACTATCATATACTAAAATTACAAAATCTATCCACACTATACAACAATGACTCCGAATCTTCCCTACGATTGTTCAGTGAACACCAAGCTAACGTGCAACACATACTTACACACATACACCGCTTCTAATTCAAGGATAACCACATATACTTGGTCCACATAATCCACACTGTATCGCTTCGGCGCCCCGTCTATCTCACCTCCTCTAGTCTCAATCAACTGTACCGCCCTAATCCTTCTTGCGCCTGGCGCCACCATTCTCTCATCGCACACATCTATATAGCTAGAATTCGCGCCCGCTCGCTCAGTCAAGAGTTAGGTGGCGCGGCGCATGACTAGGCCCCCACAATTTGCGATTATTGATCTCTGTTCACGGCTCTCGGCGCTACACACACGCCTGCACAACCAATATACCCTCCTCTACCTCCACCTTAGCGTCGTCCCTTCAGCGCAAGCTCCTAATTAGCCAACCTATCTTTATCATATGATCCTTGTCTACACGAGCGCTCTCCATCACTAACCTAAATACCGTCTCACTCTCTTTCTCTATGGAGGTCAACGCTTTGTCAAGCGTCTTTGTCTGTCCTCCTGGCAAAACAATTGGCTAGACCTGCAAACGCAGTCGCTTCGAGTCACAGCCGCTTCAGAATATAACCAATATACCTCTATTGATCTAGTCTAATACAAGCGATATATCACACCACGCCCTCTCCGCCGTTCTAATTACTAAAGAATCACAATCATATACCCCATCTAGCTCCCGCGACCTCACCGAAGACCCGTTTTCGCATTTCACCATGATATATTTACTGTACCTCATGCAGATACCTACCGCGAGCGCCCTTGATCGAGCTTCTTCATCTCTGTCTCACACACTCCAACTGGGACCCTGGGCAGTCAGCGTACCACCAACGTATAAACTCTGGCTCAATCATCGCAAGTCTCTTCGCTTTATTCGTCTCCCGTGTCACCATACAACAATCGTATGAAACATTTTTATCACTCTAGTGATACACCAATTCTCGCACCTCCTTCACACTAATCCCGCACCCGCGCTGCATCTACCACTGATATCATCCCTCTATTCGGCTCTCCTCCGCTGCCTACGCTACCGCGTATCAACTCTTTGCACTACCCCACGCGCATCTATCTCCTCTCCCTATATACCTAGCTCTACAATCTCATTCAATACTCACACTGCCTTACTCAGCTAAAATGCACAGCTACGTGGATCCCTCGTATACTCTCCCCCCGGCGGAGCTAGCTTCTGTGCGTCATCTCTATACTATTATGCGTCCCCCTAGCGCTACCACAACCCACACACATACGCCGCACCTCTCCTGCCGTGACGCGCTCGTTCCCTGCTCTGCTCTTCTCGTTGCCGGCTATTACACCAATCTCTAAATCTAGTCCACCCCCACCCCACGCCATCCCTCCCCTACCACCCTCCCGCTTCCACACACACCTATAACAATGTTCTACATAACTATCCATCCCCTCGAGTAACACATGACACGCTATACAACCCAGTTCCCATATAAACACGCGCCGCTCCCTTTCGCTTATTGTTCGTGCGACATCCCTCTAATATACTAATAACATACACTCTCACAACCATCTCTCCTCCCGTCCGCCCGCCATCGCGATAACCATTCCACACATTCCGGACAATCTCTTAACTGTTTAACGGCCATTTTCTTGTCTCTCTGCTTAGCTCCCCTCGCGCATTTACACATCCTCGCTTATCTCCTACACCTCAAGCTCTCGATAACGCGTAATCCTTCCTATCAATACCATACGCCTCCAATCCCATTTTAAATACATTCAAATATTTGTCTGCAAACTGGATCGATGTATGGTGTAATGATATGAAAAAAATCCTTTTAACTGTAAGTATTATCCCGTGGCTATATTCGCTTTCGGAACATGCCGCCGCTTATCTAATAATATGCAATCACTGTAACCTATCACCTAGTCTTCGTATGCCAGTTTTGCGGATACACGTGTGCTCTCCCACTACTATAATTGGCGGCTTCTACAATGGCGTATGATAAATGCCTACGCGCACGTGAGCAAAAACACACACGGCCGTTTTGCACCAATCAGACCATATCATCCCCAGTGTCTCTTCTTCCTGGCACATTTCTATATTAACCTAAATCACCCGCTCTTATGTTACAGCCTATCTCTCCTCTCTCAGTAAATCAACTGCTCTTAATCCACACAACTATACCAAGTAGCCCGACTCGTCTGCTAAATACACAATCATACTAATCCCACTATACCCTAGCCTTCAAACCCCCCTTTTCACCCTCCCTTTTGATTCCAGTCCGATTGCGTCACCAATCTCCACACACTTGAGACGTCATAGCGCGTCACCACATTCTGGCCTCTCTGATATCTAACTTACCGGGATCGGCTTTTTATTATGTTAATGAATATTTATTGCAAATAAATTTTCATTAATCATTTGTTTATTTTCTTGTATAATATTAAATTTTTCATTTAAGATATTGTAATTTACTTTAAAAACGACACTTTCTCTGTTAATCATACATAAACATCTATACTTAATATATATTTCGATATAAATCTTTTAAAGTTATTTTACTATAATGTTTGTTCATTTTATAATAAGAATAGGCCTACTACTTAAGGTGTCTTTCTAGATAAAAGAAATATCAAGTTCATTAAAACTGCATGTTCCTTTTGATTCGTGAATGATTAAATCATTAGTATCTTAAATTATTATTTTTATTTGACCAAGAAAGGATAAAAGGTAAATTTTTCAAAATTAATGGTCTTCGTACAGAGTCAAAATAAACATGAATACTAGTTAACACTTATTTTATTACATTTGTATCATATTATTGCTGCTCTATCTACCCAGCTAACCCTCAAGTTGGCTAATTTTGTATTGCACCAGTACTAAGAAAACAGACTAACTTTAGATCAATTGAAGTTCAGTGTCTTTATCCAGCAACACACACATATATTAGTTTCATACATAGTTGAAAACTACAATAATACTATTGGAAAACGAATAAACGTTCTTAACAATACCTTTCCTTCTGTTCACACATAATATGTATATACCTTTATCCACAATTTATAGTCGCAATTAATGTGACCCCCCACTAAGTACACTTAAATAATTGTGCTTTAACTGTCAATATAATTATTGTTTGACTGGATTTTTATTAAATTGCTGTTTCATCACATAACTTCTTATAAAATGTTATTAAATGACAAAAGGAGCTGTTTGATACCTCAAAAACATGTATATATGCTAAGAAGAACTTCAGTTGTATGAAGTTTTCTGTATTAGGGTTTTCAATCATTTTATACAACCGCGCACGTGTAAGAAATCAATGATGATAACATAAAAATAAAAAATAAATGAAACAAAATATAATTAATTTCATTTTAGTTTTTTCACATGAAATCAGTATACTCTGTTTAATCGTGCGTTGAGTAGAATTGCCCAACCGCCCACCCATACACGTACAGTGGTATTGACCCACCCGCTCGCCCCATACACGTACAATGATATTGACCCAACCGCCCACCCATACACGTACAGTGGCATTGACCCACCCACCCATCCATACACGTACAGTTATATTGACCCAACCGCCCACCCGTACACGTACAGTGGTATTGACCCACCCACCCACAGATACACGTACAGTGATATTGACCCAACCGTCCACCCATACACGTACAGTAGTATTAATACCACTGTACGTGTATGGGTGTGTGTGTGTGTGTGTGTGTGTGTGTGTGTGTGTGTGTGTGTGTGTGTGTGTGTGTGTGTGTGTGTGTGTGTGTGTGCGTGCGTGCGTGCGTGCGTGCGTGCGTGCGTGCGTGCGTGCGTGCGTGCGCGCGTGTGTGTACATATGATACTTCATATTTCCACGAAATATCAGCTAGGGGATTGAAGTCGGGGTGGGGGAAGGCCGCGGCCTTGATTGGAATGTGAAAAGCTCATCACTAGGTTATCACATTGATGCTTATCAGTTGTTTAAATGGCTTAAATGTTGATGGCATAAACGTTTTTTTAAACATTCATTAATCAAACGTGGTCAGGTTATTTTTAAATAGTATAGAAATAAACTAATTTTTATATTAATGACTGCAACGTTCTTTAGAAGAACTAGAATATGACAATACATCAAACTTACCAGGACTATTTATGGTGACCTGAACTAGGAAGGACACTTCAAAAATGTTTAAAAATATTTAATTTGTAAAGTTGAATGTTATAAAATCATTAGTATAATTTTCTTCAACATTACTTAAATTACTAAATTTTCTATAAGTTTACCACGAGCGCTACAGGCGTAATGGCATTTGAAGGTTGTGCGTGAAACAGTCTCGGTGTTGAGCGAGAAACTGAGCCTCAGGCCTCCACCCCTCACGTACGCACCCTCCCACCACGCACCAACAACCTCCCTTACACTGATGAGTGTTACCTCATCACTCTCGTCTAGCATTCAAGGACTTACCTTGATTAAAGCAAAATAATGCCTGAAAAGGATGGATTTCATTCTTTAAAATTACGAGTAGTTTTAAGCTATAATTTCAAAATCCATATAAAAAGTAATTGTTCAAAATAGAACGACTACACATAGGTGACATGTTTTACGGGATGTTATGGTATGTAAGTTATGGGAAAAGTTGGTCAACGTAATATAGTTGATGGCTCAAATTAAGTATATTAGAGGCAGATCAAAATTGTATCTTACTTTTTATGTACTATGTATGGATGACTATGAAGAGTGCGTTTTAATTAGATTATAGTAATCAAAAGGAGACGGTGAAATAAAAGAAACAAACCTATTATTATTCTCATGGTATGTATTTACATTGTACAGGGTCATAAATAAATAAGATGATTTCACTTCTGGCTACTTAATGTTCTTTCTCTTATATGTTCTAAATCACTAAATCACACACTATTAAATATTTACAAACTTAACTGATTACTTAGACACTATCTTAGCACGTAATGTAATCACTAATATTTACAAAAATAAATATTATTTAACACACTGTTCACCTAATGTCCGACACTGCTCGGTACACTTTCACATCCAATGGAGCTGACTGTCATTCACTGACTCTTAAACCTGACTTTCAGGTCGGCCGTTAGGTTTCTTTAATGACCCATAGGAGTAAAACCAGAAGATTTTGGACCAGGCGATGGTGGTCCTTGAAGAT
Source organism: Stictocephala bisonia (assembly GCA_035578905.1). Classification (NCBI taxonomy): domain Eukaryota; kingdom Metazoa; phylum Arthropoda; class Insecta; order Hemiptera; family Membracidae; genus Stictocephala; species Stictocephala bisonia. The sequence goes on from JAQJVL010001994.1 coordinate 21,561, forward strand.
AATTTTAGAACTTCTCGACTTCAATTCAGGAAGAGCCTCGATTCACCAACAGGCTAATGATTCTAGTACTTCCTGGTAGACCTGGATTGGCCCCGCGGGAACTTACCCACGCAGGGAGGGGACGCAATGTTCTATGGGTGCCGATGGTGACTGCCGTGATCCGTAATACTCTAAAAGTAATTAGTGAACGAAAAGTTTTTAAATAACAAGTTCATGCAAAATTTTTTCCTCTAAAAAGTGTTCGGAGTCAAATAGATTTTTGTTCATCAAAACATGGCTTGTTTGATTCTTTTTATTTATTCTTTTCAAATATTTTGTGACCAAATATTTTAAATTTGTTTATGAAGGATTACGAATCAATTATAGGAACGAAACCAAAATAGTTTATTCCAATATTCTTTAAACATGCAACTTACATTATTCAATTTCAAATATATGTAAATAGTAAGATTTTATTTATATACATATTTATATACTTTTTTTGAATGATAGTTTTCTTTATAATGAGGATAGTCGTAGACCAGTAATGTAATGGCTACAGATTTATTTCTAAAAATTACAAAACTAGGCATACAATAACATTTATAGGAAGTACGCGCCATTTTTTCAAGTCGTGATGGCAGAAGCACGGCACAAAACTATTTATCATCTCAATGTGGCATTACGTGTGACTCCTGAGGCACATCTTTTTGGCATTCCTTTGAACTAATGATGAAATCAACTAAATTCTTTTACTAAACTCATAGACATACGATATAACGAAAATGAATCCTTAGTTATACTTAAAATAATATAGTTATTATGTTAAGAATTATATTACTATTTCTGGAATATTACTTATTTTATGACAATGGATAAGCATCCTTGTTATAAACAATGGAGTGATTTTGTTATGACTGTTTATATTTTCAGTGTTATTATGTATTTCCACCAAAAATATTCAACAGGCAATTTAAAAGAGGTTTTATTTACATTCGGTTTGAATAATTAATTATTATCTATGTTGACACATATCTTCATCTTTGCAATTCACTACATTATTGGTACAATATATTTAAACTTTAAAGACAAATAAATATGATAATGGATACATTTTGAGATGTATACAAAATGTTGATAATGTTCCTTTCTTTTAACTTTTTTTAATTACTTAGATGTACTGATTTTTAAGCGCATGTAGCTTTTTAATCACATTTTGAAATGCACCGCACCAACGGTGGATTCAACATTCTAGTCTGGAATGTTTTACTTAAAAATATATACCTTTGACAGGCCAGTTACAAAAATATTCCTCAAATAATGAATAGAAATAATAATTCATCTCAGTTACATTTTTAGGAAATCCAATTTCGTCATGTTATATTCCTAAATACTTTTTCATTTATTAAATTTTGTGTACAGTCATATAAAATTTCGTTTTTACAATAAATTGTGTGGAATGTTTATCTTAATTATTTTCGTCGTTGTAATGACAATCACTTGGCGATTTTCACTTATATGTTCGATATTTACGAGCTCCATTTTTCTATCAGTCCAACATGTTGATATAAATTGGTGAGGTATACCAATAAACCAGCACATTGTGTATAGAGGTAAACCGGAAATGCTGCTTTCCCTGGGAACACATAACTGGGTGGGTAGGAGAACTGCCAAGATTCATGGATTTATTGTGAAGATGGGAAAGGCATACCCACCCGCCTATCGTTACACGTATGAACCCACCCACCCGTACATGTATTGATGTTTATAATTCTTTATAGTGAATAGGATTAATGTTTTACAGCCTTCAGCTTATTCGCAAAGTTACAAGTTACGGAAGATGTGAAAAACAATGCCGTAAAAAAAGTATGGACAAAAACAATCCTGGGGAAAACACGGCATTAAAAAGAAACATCTTAAAAACCTGTATCTTCATTTAGATGTTTCTTAATATAATTTGCATCAAAAATTCCTGTCACGTTCACCCTCAATAACAAACTAGTTTCCTGAAAATTGTCTTCTAGTCATGCTGATCATTGAGTAATCATCGGGATATGTTTTATCACATTCGATTGTATGCATTTCCATCCATATAAATTTCAGCTTATATATATTTAATAACACTAATATACCTAGGTGTTCAACAACAAATAATAGGGAAATTACCAAAAATAGTATAGTTAACTTATGATTAAAACATTTAATTATTTGTTTGACTAACGGACAGTCGTGGAGAAAGAGAGATAAAACTTTTGCTTTTAATATGATTAACTACCATTGGCTTACTGAAAAAGGCTTTTCCATGATAGGAAAACATTTGGGAATGCAGTGATTAGTTGATTTTAGTTACTAGTCGGTGAGTGAACAGACCTACCATACTCTGTATAATCACTTTTATTGTATAAGCTCTGTCACAATGGGCAAACCACTTCAGAGGGATAATTTCCGTACACAGGGAATAGGGTCCAGGAAAGGGAATAATTAATATTCATCCGATTCAATTACAATAATTACATTTTGAAGAGAGATTTTTTTTAATTGCTGCTTCCGACTAATATCACTCTTAGTTGTTTTATTTTTTTAATATATTTATTTATTATAATAATTTTTAAACAATAAACCATATTTTATAGTGACTGGTTTGAATTTGTGTATTAATCAAATATATATAAAAGTTTTAAGCCTTGATATCAATGTTGTCAATGGTAACTAATGAAATTTAATAACCATAGGAGTAGTAGGTATTTGCCGTTCCTGGCCCAGAGCTTGAATTTCGGGACCAGTGGACCAGAGATTGAATTTCGATATATATATATGGTTAGATGTGTTTAGATAGATAATTTGACAGTTTGCTCGGATGGTTGATAATTTTGTGGCGCAGTGCTAGGCGTGAATTGAAAGTTGTGTTTTAGTTTTGGTGCGCGGTGAATGGGTTCGAGTGTCACGCGGTGAATTCAGCCAGAACGCCGATCGAGATTTCTGCAGTGGCATCGTTTCGCGGAGCACTGTGTAGGCAGTCCCGGCGGTGCGGTGTTATAAGTGATTCGATCGCGGCACAGGCAGTCCCGGTGGTGCAGTGTTATAAGTGATTCGATCGCGGCACCCCGCGGAGCACTGTGTAGGCAGTCCCGGCGGTGCAGTGTTATAAGTGATTCGATCGCGGCACCCATTCCCCGCTGGGTTGTTTGACACGATAACATTCGCGTGGTTGTTTGCGTGAGATTTCGGTGGTGGATGCGGCTGCTCCGTCACTTGGCTGTCATTTTCCCTCGTCCCTCATCACCTTAATAAAATAATTTCACATCTTCCACAATACTCAAAAAAGTCTTCCCTTAACGTTCGCGTATCGTTCATGTAACGTTCAAGTATCGTTCAGGTGACGTTTACGTGTCGTTTAGGTTTCGTTTACGTATCGTTCAGGTGACGTTTATCTTCCCTCATCCATGTATTGTTCAGGTGACGTTTCGTCCACCCCAAAATACGATCAATTGTCAGGGTGGTCAGAGGAGACAGCTAACTCTGTGCAAATGGCTACTTATAAGACTAATGTCAACTCAACAGCACTTCTGAGTGCTAACGATATGTATGTGGTGCAGCAACAACATTCATCGTCGTCTTTCCCCTTCGTTCAGGTGACGTTTATCTTTCCTCGTCCATGTATCGTTCACGTGACGTTTCGTCCACGTATCGTTCAGGTGACGTTTATCTTCCCTCGTCCACGTATCGTTCAGGTGACGTTTACGTGTCGTTTTAGGTTTCGTTTACGTGTCGTTCAGGTTTCGTTTACGTGTCGTTCAGGTGACGTTTATCTTCTCTCGTCGTCCTCGTCGTTTCTTCACTCTGCCACACCAAAATACGACAAATGTTCAGGGTGGTCAGAGGAGACAGCTAACTCCATGCAAATGGCTACTTATAAGACTAATGTCAACTCATCAGCACTTCTGAGTGCTAACGATATGGCTTCGTCGTTTCTTCACTCTTCAACACCAAAAATACGACAAAATGTTCAGGGGTGGTCAGAGGAGACAGCTAACTCCATGCAATGGCTACTTATAAGACTAATGTCAACTCTATCAGCACTTCTGAGTGCTAACGATATGGCTTCAAAGAAGCAATGTCCTACTTGCAATGCGTTTGTACATGCATCAAAATATGTCTCGACATCGTAAGACGAAAAAAATGTATCGCAGGCTTCCACAGGCTACCAATCAACGGTGCTAGCGCTCGACCTTTTCCTTCAACCACCACTGTATGTCCTCAGAAGGAAACTTGTTCCAGCATGTGGTGTTGACGTTCTGGCTAAAAATATGGTCACGACACCGTAAATCGAAACGCTGTTTGAGTATCGCAGTTTCAAATAATCCTAACACTGCAATGCCAGTACTCAACCAGGCATCAAACTTATTCGCAAAGGAAACCATGCCCAAAGTGTGGAATTGAAAGTAACTGCATCCAACATGTCACGGCATCGTAAATCGAAAAGAGCATCACGACTTCTTCTCCTGAGCAAACGGGCTGCAGTTCCAGATATTCAGACTAGCTCAAATTCGAATGATGCTACAAAACAGGCATGTACTATATGTGGCACCGAAGTTTCTATTCGTAATATGCTTAGACACAGCAAATCTAAAAAGTGTAACACTAATACGATGCTACGCAACAGAGTCAAACGTTTTGGAATCAAACCAGCTCCAGAATCGGTAATGTGTTGGGTAATGCGAAAAGTCTATTGAAAAACCTAGATATGCCTCACATGTAAAATCTAGGGTTCATAAAACGAAGGGCAATGATGTATCCATACTCTACAGAATCGGTATTGTGTGAGGTATGTGAGAAGACTATCGAAAAGTCTAATTTGGTGTTCCCATGTTAAATCTGAGGACCACAAACAAAGGAGGATGATGCTACCTTCGGATTTCGTTGTGTCCAATCCAACAATCAAAGAATAGAGGAACGTTTTGCTCAACGACTACCAGCCTCAGGTCCTGAAATATCTGAACTTGTTGCAAAATATCCTAAGTCGAAAGTTAATCGCCGGCCTGTAAAACCACTCCAGACATACGATGAAGATTTTATGAAAAGTAAACGTACGACACCAATCAATCCCAGAGCTTACGCTCGCAAGATAAACAAGCGACCAAATAGCCCATTGCTAGATGATGCTTCCCCAGTATCTTCTCCTCATAGTGACTTTGAGGTAGATTGGTCAGCCCCCATTCCTTCTCCAATCAGCCCTCTACCAGCTTCCCCAGTATATTCTCCTGACTTTGAAGTAGATTGGTCAGCCCCCATTCCTTCTCCAATCAGCCCACTACCTGATTCCCCGATTGCTTCTCCTAAGTCAAAGCCCGAAGATCATGATAGTTCTGATCCTGAATCATATTTGAGGGAGGGTGACATAGATAATGTTATAGAATTATTGGGTAACGTAATCTCAGAAGCACGTAGAAATCCAAATTGGAACGAAGCTAAATTTAGAGATGCCATAAATGATTTCGATTTGTCATTTTTAGACGATCCTAAAAAGGAAGAAGTCGTGTTTGAACCACCAAAAAGAGTTGTACATTCGGATTCGAATAAAATTAGAAATATAATGGGATCTCCACCTCATTCACCAGAGTCTAACACATAATCAGAGTTGGGATGAAGATGATCTCGATTTCGATTTAACATATTCACCTAAAAAAAAAAACAACAACATTAACGAGAAATCGTCATTGAATATACCAAACAGCCCCGTTTATGGATCTCCACTTCACTTTCCAGACAGTCCCTCATATTCACCACTGAGTCCAACTGATAAAAGAGAAGAAGAAGACGACGACGACGACGATCTAAGTTCAGATTCAGATTCCGTGTGTACTGTAATTGAGAACCCCAAGTACAAAAATAAAAACAAACCAGATGATCCAACGTTGGAAAACTCGCCACAGAACAATGTGGATGAAGAGAAAGAAGAAACATTCGAACTACAATCACTGGCGAGGCTATCCGGGAAAAACAAACCGCTTTCTGGGGACGATTGAAAACCTACACTATTGCTAATCAACTAGCATTCAAAGATGTGTTCCGTTTCTTTAATGCGTATAAACCCCTAGTCATTGAGCTGATTGAAAATGAAATATTGAAAAATAACCTAAAAGTTAACGTTTGGTTTTTCGCTGTTTACAAACGGCCAGCAGATGGCAAGGTTATTGAGCGAACCATGAATTTCAAAACGAAAAATACAGTATTACTGCCCACTTCAGATATATCAGAATATTACGATAGCACAAAGAAAAAAATCATGGCCCAGATGGAGGAATTTCAGGAGAACGGATCGCAATGGACGCTCAAAAATATCGAAGGCATGGAAATTAGATTGAACAAATATATCCCCCTGAAGGGAGCTAGCTACATACCACTACCTCCAGCTATTGAAAACCGGAAAGCTGTTATCAATGTGGAAAATAATGATCAAAAGTGTTTCTTGTGGAGCATTTTAGCCGCACTTTACCCAGCAAAGAAACATTCTCAACGGGTGAGCAAGTATAAAGCACATGAACATGAATTTGACGAATATCTTAAAGGTATTGATTTCCCAGTACAGACTTCCAAAGTTCCGACATTTGAGGAACGTTCCGGTATTTCAATTAACATATATGCTTATGACGAAAAGTTTATAATCTATCCTCTCCTAGTTACAAATGAAGAAAAAGTCCAACACGTAGATTTGTTGTATATGAAGAATGAAAAGCAAGCTCATTACTGTTACATAAAGAATCTGGAAAAATTAGTGAATTCACAAGTTACAAAAAATGGACATATAATCTGGCTGTGCAGAGGGTGTCTTCAGCATTTCGGAAGAGAGGATTTGTTAGATAAACATAAATTGGACTGTGGGAACCACAAAGCTTTGAGAGTCGAGTTGCCAGATGAAGGTTCTTTCATCAAATTCAGACAATTCAACTGCTCGATGAGAGTCCCGTTTGTATTCTACGCTGATTTCGAATGTTGTTTGATTCCAATAAAAGAAGCAAAAAAGGAGAAGGATCCAACCGAAGGAATCACAGAACCCTATGCCCTGCGATATCAAAAACATCGACCAATAAGTTTCTGTTTGTATGGAACACACGACAGAGATATTTATAAACCACCAGTTAGTTATTTCGGCGAGGATGCAGCTTCAAAATTTGTAGATACATTAATATGTGAATCGGAGGAAATCTTTAAACGCTACAACAGTGAGAATGCGGTTCCAATGTTACCACTGACTGATCTTGAATTGAGAGAGGTTGAAATCACCAACAGATGTCACATATGTAGAAAAGTATTAGAAGATGACCGCGTGATGGATCATGATCATATAACCGGTAAATTCAGAGGTGTTGCCCATAACAAATGTAATTTGAATTATAAAGTGCCTAATTTCATACCCGTCTTCATTCACAACTTGGCTGGTTATGATACACACCTATTCATTAAGCAGTTCGGAGAGCGTGGTAACACTATCGATATAATACCAAACAACGAAGAGCGGTACATTTCGTTTACTGTGAAGGTGGAAAATGGTATTAAACTACGATTCCTTGATTCTTTCAAATTTATGAGTCTCAGTTTGGACACTCTCGTAAGCAACCTCCCTAAAAGTAAACTAATGCATACTATCAAACACTATGAGAATGAATCTGTAGATCTGCTACTGAGGAAGGGTGTCTATCCATACGATTATATGGATTCGTTGGACAAGTACAATGAGACATCACTACCGCCAAAATCAGCATTTTATAATAAATTAAATAAGACCAATATCACAGAGCAAGATTACAAACACGCTTGTATGGTCTGGCATGATCTAGGAGTTAAAGACCTAAAGGAATACACACTGTTATACAACACTACAGATGTACTGCTACTGGCTGATGTCATGGAAAATTTTAGAGATGTGTGCATGGGAATATACAAATTAGATCCGGCATGGTATTTCACAGCACCAGGTCTAGCTTGGAGTGCGATGCTGAAAACTACAAATGTAAAACTTGACCTATTGTCTGATGTTAATATGCTACTGATGTGGGAAAAAATGGTTCGAGGTGGAATATCTCAATGCTCGAACCGTCACGCTAAAGCTAACAACCCCTATATGAAAGATTATGACTCAACCCTTCCATGCACATATCTAACCTATCTAGATATGAACAATCTTTACGGCCATGCGATGAGTCAGCCGATGCCGATAAAAGACTTTCGCTGGGTGAAAGATGGAGCTGACATTGGTGCAGATATAGAGTATTTCGATGTTACAAAAATTAACGATGATGATACAATCGGTTATATACTTGAAGTTGACTTGGTGTACCCTGAAAACCTACACGATCAACATTCTGATCTCCCCCTAGCTCCTGAGCGAATGTGTCCACCAGGGTCTAAAGAAGCAAAATTACTAACCACTCTATACAACAAAGAAAGATATGTTTTACACTATCGTAATTTAAAACTCCATTTATCATTGGGTATGCAGGTCACGAAGATCCACAGAATAATAAGTTTCGTACAGTCAAAATTTCTCGAAAAATATATCAACTTAAACACGGAGTATCGCATAAAAGCCCAAAACGACTTTGAGAAGGATTTCTATAAACTGATGAATAATGCAGTATTCGGAAAGACCATGGAAAATATTCGGAACCGTGTAGACATTCGTCTCGTTTCAAAATGTGATCAGCTTGAGAAATTGATTGCCAAACCTAATTTCGAGAGCCGGACGATTTTCTGTGAAAACTTAGCTGCGGTTCATATGGCTAAAGTAAAAACGAAATTTAACAAACCCATATATGTAGGTGCGTGTGTTCTCGACGTATCAAAGTTGATGATGTACGAATTCCATTATAATGTAATGAAAAAACGTTACGGCGATAAAATATCATTGCAATATACAGACACAGATTCTCTTACGTACCAGATAGAAACAAGTGATTTTTATCAGGACATGCAAAGTATGATTAAATATTTTGACACTAGTGATTATGCAGAAAACAATCCGTATGGTATGCCCCGAGTTAACAAAAAAATATTGGGCAAAATGAAAGACGAACTAAAGGGATCTATCATGCGAGAATTCGTCGGGCTTAGATCCAAAATGTACGCGTATCAATTAGAAGACGGAGAAAAGAATGACGAAAAAAATAAACTAGATAAACTGAAAACCTCCAAACGATCTAAAGGGGTTAAAAAGTCTGTTGTGGAAAATGAGATATCATTTACAGACTACAAAGAGTGTCTGTTCAAAGGGAAAACTAAATACGCATCTATGAACATGATACGTAGTTCTAGGCATGAACTATTCAGTGTTGAGCTATTCAAAACATCACTGAGTAGTAAAGATGACAAACGCTACATATTAGAAGATGGGATCAAATCACTACCCTGGGGACATTATAAAATACCCCACTTATAAGTACCCATCTAGAATGGATATCAAAGTGTATGTTAATGACTACTTCGACAACGACCTAATACCGAGACCACTACGCTGTTTAATTGTTGGCCCGTCCGGTAGTGGGAAAACGAACCTTTTGCTGAACTTTATTTACGACGGCCAAGGGTTGACATTTAAGAACTTGTACGTGTTCAGTAGATCAATCGATCAGACTGCGTACTCTAACCTTCGTGACATGTACACCCAAGTTGGGGTGAAGTTAGGGAAACAGATAGCGTTTTTTTATACAAGCTGCGAAGACCTAATCTCAGTTGATGAATGTGAACCAAATTCGTTGGTGGTTTTCGACGACTGCCTTCTTGAAAAACAAACCCCAATAAAAGAATACTTTATTCGAGGTCGACATAAACTCATATCCTGTGTGTATCTCAGCCAGAGCTATGGGCGCGTGGATATGCAAGTAATCCGTAACAATGTCAATCTACTTTGCGTGTTCAATCAGAATAAGCACTACAGCAAGCGAATATATGAAGACTTTGTCGGCTCAGATATGTCGTACATCCAATTTGAATCTATGTGCAAGAAATGTTGGAGTCAACCACACGGCTTTCTATCTATTGACATGAACAAAAAAGTACACTCGGGAAAGTACAAATGTATGTTAAATGAAAAACTTATACCGAAGCCAGTTGCAAGATAAAAATCTAACAGACTGTATTTAAATAAGTATAGCACTATGGCTAATGTATTGGAAGCAAAACGTCTTGAAGAGCTACAGCGAGAACTTATACGCAAATTCAGAGCCGCTGAGAAAGAGGAGCGGTCATCTGGCTCTCGACCATCAATAGAGCACCACCCTTCAGAAAAACCACCCAACATTTTGACTCCGCTTCCTAAGGAGTCTGAGCCTCTAACGGTGGTAAAAGCCAAACAGTTGGAGGAACTGAACGATAATTTGAAGAATGAATTTTCCAGTGTATACGTGCAAGAAATGCAGGAGATGCGCGAAAGGCAGAAAAAGTATGAGCCCATAACGAATGCAATCATAAAACAAAAAGAGAAAGATGCAGTCAACGAGGCTAAAGAAATGGAAGAACGTAAAAGACTACGTATGCGACAACTCATGCGAATACCATTAACGAGATCTGGTACACCAGACGGACGAAGCCCGTTGTCTGAGCGTTCTGACATAGATACTCCTTCACAAGAATTGAATCAATCGTTTAAACAACTGATGGATACAAAGAAAATTACACTGGGATTGACTGCATCAAGTTATTTACCTAAAGCCCGAGATGCTCAGTTCGGTATTTGGTACGATGACAATGCTAATCAAGCTAAAATTGGATCCGAGCCGATCACGTTTAATTACGACGATATCGTACTAATAAAAGATCAAAAAACTTACAAAGGCACGGTTGGTCTTTGGCGTCTTTTGACGAAAAACGATTACATTAGTGATGACAACTATACGCCTGACGATTGGAATGCATACAAAGATATATTGCTCAGAACAAATTCCATATTTCAGAAAAACGATCCGCTTTCAAATCGACCGAAAGCGAGTCAGGGTCGTAAATGGAAACGCATGATCAAACGAATTTGGGAAGAAAATATAAAGACTGACAATAATGATGAAATGACTGGGTCTGGGTTGGCAGTATACAGCAGTAGGCCGGTAGAATACAAATACATCAGCAATCTCAATGAACTGGTAAAACGATTGAATTACATTTACGCTCAAGAAATGGCCGGCAACAACAATTTTCATAACGAGAAACTATCTCTCGTCAAATTCATATACGACAGAATGGAAGAGTTAGTGCAGACTCCACGAGGAACAAAATATCTAGTACGTTGTCTTTCAGCATTACCGGAGAGTGTGATCGAAGGGTCTGGGCTTTTGAACGATATCATCAACAATCTACCGTTCGAGCTTCATGCTCCACGCAATTTGCAATTTGATACGTACAATTTTTGTGGACCCGGTACAAAACTAGATGAACGATTGGCTAGAGGAGATAAAGGAATCAACCCACTTGACGAGGCGTGCAAAGAACATGACATTTGGTACAGCAAACACAAAAATACAGAAGACAGATGGGTGGCCGATCGTGAGTTGCAGAAGAAGGCGTGGCGTAGAGTCATGGCACCTGATGCTGATTTGAATGAACGTGCAGTTGCTCTTGCTACAACCGGTGGAATGTGGCTGAAACGTAAACTCGGCATGGGTTTGGGTACGTCCGGTTCTATGTACCCTATGTGAATACTATAAGTGGTGATATATTTCACAATGGAAGCGATCTACACCAAGTTTATGGGCGGTGTTGTGAGGAGTGAGTACAGGACTGTTAACGCAGTGTCTGATCTCAATTTCAACACACCGAACAACTACACTGTGTTCAGATTGGATCATGGTGATGCGTTTTACGATTCTCGCATAATGTTTCACATTCAAGGTGAAGTCGTGAAAAAATCAGACGGGTCGGCATACCCAAAGAATTCTACTATAAAACTTGTTAACAACTTCCCAGCTTTCCTGTTCTCACGAATTGAGCTAAAGAAACACAACACAATCATTGATAGCGTAGACAATCCAGGTGTAACAGGCTACATCAAGGGTATGTTGATGTACACAAATACGGCCACACTTTCAAACTGCGGTTTCGTATCCCAGTACAGTGGAGGGGGCAAATTTGAAGCACTAGGTACGCTCGGTCATCTTGGTCTTGGCTTTTTCGACCACCTTCAGTATCCGATGTATAAAGGTGGATTTGAAATCACATTCACGCGTTCCGAAGACAATGACGCTCTGTATCATTGGAAAGGTTCAGAAGCAACCGATGTTGAACCTGAAGATGGAAAGGTAAAAATTACATCGTTTGTTCTACGCGTACCGTTGGTAGAATACTCATCTACCAGTCGTATACAACTTATTGCGGGATTGAAAGAATTGAGCGACAAAGACAGACTATCGTTCAGATACTACCAATGGCAGTGTATCGAGAAGAAAGGCGTGTTTGGATCTTCATTTAACTTTGACATCACCAACGTTTATCGGAGTGTGAACGATCCACGTTTCGTCATAATTGGTTTGCAAACTAATCGCTCGAACGACCAAAAGGCAAATCCATCAGTTTTCGACAGTTGTACCATAAAGAACGTAACCGTCAAAATAAACGGTGATCGCTACCCACAGGAATTGCAAAACTTGAATATGTCAGATTCAAAGTGGCGACTTCTTTACGATCAGTATGTACGTTTTCGAATGGTGAACTTTGGGGATTCTGATGTTATGTTAACTCCTGAGAATTTCCAAAGCAACTTTCCAATAATGGTCGTAGATACTCATCTACATCCACAGTCGACAGACAGATCTAGAAGCGATATACAAGTTGAGTTAGACTTTATAAATCCAGTCGCACCTCCAGCAGCGAACAGTGGTACCACAGCTTACGTTGTTGTTGTCGCAGAAACAAACTTCACGTATGACATTACTCGAAATACAATCACATTTTGCTAGGTAAATAAAAAAAATAAAAAAAAAATAAATAAAAAAAACTTTATTTTTTTGTTCATTTTTAAAATACTGACTTTTGGAGCTCTTTTTGATAAAACGATCCGATAATATGTTCTCCTTCAGAATCTTTGATATTATATGTGACTGGATTTGTATTATTAACTTGATAAACGGTAAATACTTCTCGAGTCCAGTTGCGTCCGTACTTGTTTGCATAGTGACCCTTATTTTTCGTAATCCTAACTCTATCACCAATCTTGAGTGTAGGTTTTCGCACTGCTGATGTTGTTTCATCCCTGCTTGCATATCTGCGTCTAAGCTCAGGTTCACATTTCGCATTAACCTCAACTGGCATCATACCAATCGTTCTATGAAAACTGCTGTTGTAGTCTTTCAGTAAAGACTGGAGAATGTCAATCCAACGAAATGACTTACGCACTTCAAATTGTACTTTCATTTTCTCATTTAGAGTACGGTTGAATCTTTCTACTATCGCACTCTTTTCCTCATTCTCAGTATGATACATCTTGATCTCATATTCCTTCAACAAACGCCTGAAGTCACTGTTTACGAATTCACGCCCTTTGTCTGTATGAAGTAGATTGGGTGACTCGTGCCCACATTGCCAAGCTCTTTCTAATATAACTCTAAATGCCTCGGCTACATCAGATCCACTTTTTCTGACTAATGGTTCTGACCAAGCATATTTTGAGAACGTGTCTATGACATTTAGAATGTACTTGTAACCGTCGTTTTCACCTCTATACCTATCCATGATGACCAAATCGGCAGCCCACAAATCATCGATTCCAAGCGTTATGATTCTTCGTTTCGGAAATTTCTTAATCACCGGTCGATGCAATTCTTTCGCTTCGATCAAGGAAGGTTTCATTTGGTTAGCAAAATCCGGAGCTTTAATAAATGTACTCTTTTCTTTTCCACAAACTACGCATTGTGCCTTGTGTCGCCACTTTTCGTTAGCCGTTTTCAAAGTCTCAACATTTATTGAGCTCGTTTTTATTTTACACTTTGGACAGTAAATATCCATGACTTAGTTATAAGTGTATGATTATGGTTGCGTTACATCATCATCATAAAATCAGGCTGTCGGATGGACAGAAACGTAAGCTCCGCACCGCTTACCGAAGGCGGCAGAGTGCGAGCATTGGTCTATCGAAAGACCAAGTGACTATGTGTGGTGGCGATGATATCTTGCTCACACCAAGACAGCACCAACGTATAGTCAAAGCGAAAAAAGATAATAAAGGATTACGGATGGAGCTTTCATACGGACAGCTTTCAATGAACAAAAAAGGAGGTCTCTTGAAAGAGATGCTAGATTTTGTCGAAACAGATGTACCTGGTGGCAAACGTTTCATTTCACCAGTTGTGAGGCACACAATAGCACCACTACTCAAGAATAAGTTCGTACCGTGGTTGAAACAACTAATTGACAGTGAACTTGACAGTATTATCGGTCCTAAAGGTTCAGGTCTTAAACGGCGCATCAACTCCAAGTTAGACGAACTGCTTGGTAATAAAAAAAGATCACACCCCTTTCGCTCGCTGAAATTGAAAATTACGTCAAAACGCTAAAGATAGAAAATTTTCGAGGCGTGTTTATGCGTCAAATGCTACCGTCAATACCTAGTCCCATCGAATGTGGGGTCATCAATCTTGGAGATATATCATCTAATGGAACCCACTGGACGTGTTACGTAAAACGGGGAGAACATAAATTATACTTCGACTCGTTCGGTGATGCAAGACCACCACTAGAGTTGGTACGTTATTTGGGTGCAGACAATCTCAAATACAACATCGACAGAGTCCAAGATTTTGATGATCCTCCGATATGCGGCCACCTATGTATTGAGGTGTTACGACGTAACAACAAAAGTGAAGATTGGAATGATATCGTGCGGTGTCTACGAGATAACAAATACACTTGGAAGTCTTGGTGGTAAGAGACTATAACTATGGAGAGTTATCGTGGCAGTACTTTTCACATCAACAAATTTGGTGATACGAACATCACTTTTGTTGCTGGTGGTAATAGTGCACAATACGTCGATTCTAAAATCAATGAGATGAAAAGAGAGTTTTCCCATGAATCGTTGCAAGCTTTCGATAAAGTCGAAATCAAACTTCGACTAGAGCTCAATGAACTATTCGATGCCGTCCGAAACTTGAAGAGAAAAACAAACGAAAGGCTCGAAAAGATTGAGGAGAAACTTGAAGCTCTCGAGAATGGCGTGATTTGGGCCTCCACACCTGAATAACATGTGGCAAACACGGCTATTAAAAAAAAAAACAATTTTTTTCGCATCGATCGAGAGTAACTTTTAAGAGACACCTATGTGTGTGTATGGGAGACAAAGAGTTTTAAAAATCATAATGCTGTTCAAACTGGTTGGAGCGGGTTCGGTGATCACACTTCACTTGGAGCACCCAATATATTTGCGCGATGAAGATGACTACGAACTGGCTCTGTACGGGTTTTATTCGGAAAACAATATCGCTAATCATCCGACAGATGGAACGATGTACTTTTGGGTAGGTCCTAACGCCGAACAACAGAGCATTGGTCCGAGAGCGCTTCTCTTTCAGAAAGGCCACTTGACGCTAGACACCCTACAGGTCAAGTGCAGTGAGTTCCTCAAAACACTGAACGTGGTTGATTCTGCGAGGTTCAGCATAGCGAAAATGGATGACAGGGTATCGATAGTCTCACCGCTCAAGTTCAGTTTCGACTCCACAATACGAAACCTGCTGGGGTTCGAAATGCAGTCTGAGGAAAAAGAAGACTACAGTAACGAACGTTTTTACTACATGGCCAACCATATCATAAAAGCCACGAAACCACCGAATCTCAGAGCTGTGGATACAGTCGAGATACATTGCAATTTGGTTGAAAACAGTTACTCAAATCACGACGAACACTTGCACAAGCACAAAGAACATCGACTGCTATACACATTTTTCCCAGCCGTACCGCGGGGCTACAAAATATCAGAAACGCCGCTCCAGAGATATTATGCTCCGTTAGATAGTGCCCTGCGAAAAATACAGCAAATCACTGTTACAATCGTGGATCAAGACAATCGCCTGATCTTGAACCCATTTGTAAATAACGTTGTTTATCTACACCTACAGAAATTACGGTAGACAAAACTCGACCCCACGCGTAAAACTAGAACATTCAACACTCATATTTTTTTCCCCATCAAAATTCTGGGCCAGGAACGGCAAACACAAAATTATCAACCATCCGAGCAAACTGTCAAATTATCAATCTAAACACATCTAACCATATATATATATCGAAATTCAATCTCTGGTCCACTGGTACCGAAATTCAAGCTCTGGGCCAGGAACGGCAAATCCCTACTACTCATAGGTAAAACTACATTTACACTTTATGTAAAAATTTACTTTAAATTCTGCAACACCAAAATAAACAATTTTACTAGGCTGATGCACAGTTTTATGTTATTTTCTATATGAAGACTTGATGGATTGTTCATATATAATAAATAACCTTGGTGAATAAATGTATAGAAAATTCAATTCTATTTAAGTTCTGAAATGTTTATTATTTTGAGAAAATCACAGGCAAATTATGTAGATGTAAGTCTGGTTTAGTCAGTATCCTTTAACTTATGCAAATGTGGAGATCGTGAACGAGCAGTTTATTTAGGGACATAATTGTATTTGCATCTCATTTTACTTTACAAAGATCTGTTTTATACACGTTCATGCCCTAGGAGTTGTCTTAAAGATTTTCCAACCAAAAGATGGAAATTTAAAGTCGTTCATCTGCAGTACGAACTTATCAGATTAATTTTAGTTATAAAAAACCATATACAGGATGTCCCAAAAATGAAGTGCCAAACTTTGGGAAATGATTATAATATACGTCAAAATAAAGAAATAACCCCCAATAAAATAAATATTATTTTTTCCCGAAAACCAATTGTGTTTTTTGTTTTTTTTTATCACAAAAGAATTTTTATCTCCGAGTTGGCTTAACTCACCTTTATGAAGCTCACTATACATGTTAAGATAATAAAGACCTATTCTAAAGAAAAGAAAATCAACTTGATTCAATTTAACATTTAAAAAGTGAGATCTATGATACCCTTTAGCTATTTTCAATTTGGAAACAGAAATTATGGCAAAAAGGCAAAAATGAAAAAACATATTAAGAACGTGGTTTTTTAGATCATTTTATTACCATTTTTATCAACTCTCTATAAAAATAATAGAATTGGACAAAAATTATCCGAGACACACTAATATTTGTGTTGAGAGACATAAAAAAGTAAAAAATAAATGGCTTTTTTGCTGCATCTCAACAAGATGTCAATGTGTCTTGGTTAGTTCTAGTTTGATTTCTACACTGATATACTGGTGATAAAAGTTATCTAAAAAGCCATGTTCTTAGAATTTTTTGCCATTTTCCACGATTTATATTTTTAAAACTTAAAATTTCCGCCATTTTGAAGTAGATTTTTGTCTAAAATAGGTCTCTATTATTTTAAAATACATAACGAGTTTCAGGAAGATCAGTTATGTCTACTTGGAGAAAAAATTCTTTTGTAAAAAAGAAAAATGGTGGATATCTGGTAAACGAAGCGTTTTCGGAAAACAACTTAATCTTGATTTTCTCTTTCTTTTGACTTAAATAACCATTTCGCGAGTTTTGGCACTTTACTTTTGGGACACCCATATGCTAGCCTTCCGATGCTTTCATGTGAATAATTTATTTTTTTACAATTTAGTCAACAATTTAAAATGTTAGGTCGGAAAGTTCTAGTATATATGCCTTTATTTAATAATGTATGTTAATCTTACGTATTGTTCGTTTCGATCCAAACTTGTCCAATTTTTGAATCCTGATAGTTTAATTAAAGGATTAAATTGGCATGGCATACCTGCAATATGCCAGTGATCCTGGAAATCCTGTTTGATTACGCGTTTCGGCTTATATGCTATCACCGAATTATATGCTATATTGAAATTAAATTAAATTCTTCAATGTAGGATTTCAAAATATCAAAAAGCCTAAATCAGGTTTGTATCCATACATACAATAATGTACACCTTTTATTATGATTTTATCTCGTGTTAGTAGTTAAATACAAATGGTTACCAATATAACTAATAAAATGTGTTAAGAATAACGTGTTTAACGTAATTATCAAATTCAGTGGAGTTGATTTTTCTATATGTTGACTAATTATAATCAAAGCGCATACATTTTGCTATAGGGTTTGCGCTAACACAATGCATACATGAATTAACAACTCATACAATACCACAACTAATTAATTTTAATTACATGTCATCAAAGTTGCTATGACAATATCACTTTGCGGTTAATTGCACATTGTTTTCATTCTGTAATGCGAATATGTCTCTCTACGGTTGGAAGAACTACTTCGTAACATTCGGTACTAAATGATTACAAATATATTTAATTGGAATTTAAATACTATTAATTAAATAGTTAAGATTATACTATACTAAAAATACTTTTGTATCCACTTAAAAATATCACAACCCTATTTTGTATCTACGAATTAAGTATTGCCATTTTAGTTATTAGTTAAAGACCTTAAACTGAATATAAAGTTACGATAAAATTGATAATACAGCAGTTTCAACTATTTTTAAGTCTGTCAATATTAAATTAATTTCCTGTCTTAGTGAAATGTTATTCACTTATATCACAGCCTCATGCTTGAATACAGTTCAATATCCAACCGTATTATATTTTACAGCTGGCATTATTATGATCAAATAATATTTCATATTATTTATACATATTTATTTCATACAACTCATAAAATACCAAAAGTAATAAATTTTAATTATATGACAATATAGTTGTCGTGACAATATCACTGTGGTTAATTTCACATTGTTTACATTATTTTATTTGTGTCCTCTACTGTTGAAAAAACTAGTTCGTAATATTCTGTATTGAGTGGTAAAAATAAATTTAATGAAAATATAACAACTATTTATTAAATAATTTAATGTTACATTTAGCAAATGCTTTTGTAAATATTTTCAAATATTATAGTCCTAATGTGTAACTACAAAATGCAAATCAAGTTTTTCACTTTCAATCATTGATTGAACAATTGAAACTAAATTTGAAATTTCAATATTTTTTTATACAAAACTTGTGTTCACTGTGAATTATTAGTGAATAAATTTGTATTTACCTACCTAAAGATTACAGAAAACAGAATACTAATTTCCCGAATAAATAAATACTATACAGGGTGTCCCTGAACTCTCTAAGGATCTTTTTAGGTATTAATGTTGGGTCAAAAACCAGATATAAAATCATATTTAAAAATTCCAAATCCCCTCCGGCACTCGTATAGCCACCATTTTGTATTTGTTACAAATTGTGTTTTATTTTTTAAACTATTTTACCTATATCGTTAAAATTTTGTATACTGTACACATTAATAAAACCATTCTCATACTGAAATAAAAAATCAAAATACTTTGTTAATTATTTTCTAAATGGTGGCACTTTAAAATACATAATCCTTAATAACTTTTGAAAGGTTAGAAATACAAAAAAATCACTAGAATGCCTTTTTTTTTAATTTGTATTTGTAATCCAAAAATATATGTTGTATGAAAGGGGACGACAAACAACTGAGATTTTGAGTATTTTTGTTTTTAATCATTTACGTGTGAATGTGTACAGCCATGGTGCCATGCTGCGTGAGTTAACCACAATACATCAGCGATCTATTCTGATTACTTTTTTTCCAAAACGCTACAATAAAGTGAATTGTGACGTTATTGTAATGAAAATGCCCTTAGCAGGCAACCGGAAAGAAGTTGCGGATGAGTTTCGTTTTTACAACATTAGAATTAGAACATTAGTGGGGTCGATAAGCACAAAATAATGGCAAAATATTTCACATCTGGCAACTAATGCGCCCTTTTTAACTGGGATAGTAGATGATTGGACGAGTCAAAAAGCCCGGGACACAAAAGGTTCTGTCCCTCTATCGGTTTCGATGACGTCATCAATATGGGTGCCAAAATTGTTTGATATGCTTGTACATTTTCCTGCATAAATCCGTTTCGTAATTGTATATTTACCCATATTATTAGTGATTATTATACAAGAGAAATCACGCTATCAAACGGTATACATGATACTAATGTTTACTTTAACCATACAAGAAACATTTGTTGCTTTATTTAAAGAATTGTTTTTAATTTGGATTTTTTAAATATATTTTACAATAACATGAAATCCGTTATGTTTAGGTGAAAACATGTCATACATATTTTTGTTTGTTAGATAATTACCTTTCGATTGGTAAATATCTTATACTTAATCACAAATAGTTTGTGAATATATGCCAAAACAAAGTAGCCTTGCTTAGTAAAAACATCAAGAAAACGATATAATTTATATTGCTTTGGGAAAACAATATACAGTAGTAAATTTGTGATTCTTAATATATTAAATCTAATTATTGAAATGTTTCCTATTTATAAATAGATTTTGACTTTCAGAGGATTATGCGAGTCTTGTTTTGTTTTAAAAAAAGAACGCTAAAGGCATACTAATAAGATAAGTTTTAACTATTCAATACAGTAATTAAAAGAAAAATACTGTACAGTACAGAATTCAGTAATATTATTTACATTGTCAAATATATATTGTTAATATTGTATATTTTGCCGTTGAAATCTTTCGATTTCTTGAACCGGGATATGTGAAATGGATTTAAATAAATTTAATATACAGAAAAATAATAATAAATAAAGTAATAATTTCAATAAAGTACCTTTTATTCATTTTCTATCATAAAACACGACCGATTTCAGCTCTTAGGCCATCCGGAAGATGTTTGCTATTATTCCTGATAAAGGAGATCCCATTGGTAGTCCATTATTTTACTATCAAGGATTCCAATAGCTCGACCTTCACCCTTAATAAATGTATTGTAATCATGAATCTGATCATCGGATATTGCAGAAAATGGCCTAGCAGTTTTGCTGCTTGTAAAGTTACCACAAAGAAATATATTTTTGGACTGAAAATAAAATTTGGAAAAAAAGGGAATCGAGTGATTTTTTGTATTAGAAATACATTGTAAAAGTTATTGAGGATCAAACAGTTTAAAGTGCCACCATTTTGAAAATAATTAAAAATGTGTTTGCTTGTTTTATTTCAGTAAGAAAGTGGTTTTATTAGTGTGTATACCAAATTTGAACTCTATAGGTTAAATAGTTTTAAAAATAAAAATAATTTGTAAAAAATACAAAGTGGTGGCTGAATTTGGTACCAAAGGTGATTTGGAAATTTTAAACATGATATTATGTCGAGTTTGACCCACAATCTATAGCTAAAAAGATCCACACAGAGTTCAAGGACACCTTAAATAATCAGTTAAAAATATTTTAAAAGTGAGTTATTGAACGGTTAGCTGCTTAGGTTTACGGGGCATGTGCAGTTCATTATAAAAAGTCTTTCCACGATATATTAAACGACTAAATAAATTGTTTTAACAAATTGAAAATATCGCGCAGTTCCTCAATGCATGATGCATTTCCTTGACTGTACTAAATCTTAAATGTATACTTTTGAAACAGGTATAAAGAAACTGTGAAAAAAATAAAAAAAATTGTAAAAATGAAACCATAAACATGACTTTCTCAATATTATCGTTACCACTTTACCTTACTTTTAAAATTATTGAATGAGTGATTCAAAATATTTAAAATTTACACATGGTGGAAAAATAAAAATGAAGTAACCCATAAAATATTTGAACAGTGCAAGAATGTTCCAAAATGTAAGTGGTGTATGAAGTTTTTTTATTTAGTGTGTTCGATTGTGTTAGTATATTCGTCACTAGCAGTTTCAACGAGTGACAAGTCACCTCTAAACTGGCAAAAATACGGTTCGGAGCTGCCAAATGGCGTAAATATCTTGACGTGGTAAATCAGCTAGGATTTGTACGATATTGATTCAGGCTCATACTGAAATAAATCAAAAAGTATTTAATATACTCGTAGTTGGTGTTTACTCTAATAATTTTTCATTCGCGTCATAATAGTACAGAATGTTGAGATATCCTAATCACTATAATGTTCATAAATTGTGACACTTTTATTGTTAAGATCTTTACCGAAGATTTTACCTTAGAGTGTCAGTTAAAGTTTTAATTTTAATTGTGACAGGTGCCGGCCATAGAAGTTGGGTTAGTTACGAGTACAATTGCTGACTTTCCAAATAAATGTCGGTGCACCACCGACCACTGGTGGGTACCACACAGTAACTTAACTTACAGTTTGCTTTCTTAAGTAGTTTATGTCAACTCTTCTCGTTTTTCCGCTGTAATCTTCATTTTTCTGTAGGTCTTTACGCCCCATTTAACTGTTTTCAATATTATGATAACAGGTGAAATTATCTGTTCACACATTTAAATACATGTACGATTAGAGCAACAGTGAAATCTCTTAAAATTCGTAATTTATTTCTGTTATAGTTAACTATTAAAATAAGTTAATAATATTTTTTGTCTATTTATAAGACTCAAGTCCAAAGATACAAATCTATTTGGTGTATAGTAATTATTTATGTTTCATCATAAACGATACTCTAAAATGTAACCGGTTGCATTGTAAAATAAAACAAAAAAATATCAACACTCAAAAGGAATTTAGTTATTTTATAGTAACCTTTCTTTCGTTTGGTATTCAATTACTTTTCATTACGCTTTTCGTGTCACCCATTATCAAGATAACAATAGAATATGCTTTTGAATATAAATAATCAAAAATATGTTCCTAATTATGTAAATTTAATTATTTTAACTATTTAATTTTCTTTTTTTCTAATTATCTTTGTCAGTTATGTTGGTAGTATTTAATACAGACTTCCCGGTGTTTTTCTGGTCGGGTAATTCCGTACAAATGGTACAAATTATAAACCAGAAGTATAAAACCGGTTAAGTGTGTCCTGGCGTAATCCTAGTGTACGAGCAGGAAATGGCGTAAATCTCCTGCTTAAGTGGACACTTAACATATGGGATCCTTGAAACCACATGACCTACATTAACTCATCAGAGTTTAACATTTTTACTAAGCTTGAATGTTATCGGAGGTGTGGTTACAATCATTTCTAAGTGCATTAAAATTGGTAGCGTTTTAATATACACGAGTACCGTATGGGTCATTAGGTGGATGATTTGAGTTACACAATACGCTGCCATTAGTTTTGTTTATTGGAGCTACCAATTAATTATTTGGAATATTCAAACATATTAGGCTGCTTATAAAAGTGCAAGAGCAAATTTCATGTGTGTCTCCTGAAGCAAGGTTTCAAGTATGTCTACTGAAGCAAGGTTTCATGTATATCTCCTGAAGCAAGGTTTCATGTATGTCTCCTGAAACAAAGTTTCAAGTATGTCTCCTGAAGCAAGGTTTTATGTATATCTCCTGAATCAAGGTTTTAAGTAGCTCTCCTGAAGCAAGGTTTCAAGTATGACAGGAACCTAGACATCATAGAATGAAGTGGTCGAGTAGATTACGTGTTTGGACGGAAGATCGTTGAAAATTCCAATAATTAAAGTAATAATGACATTCAACAAATATTTACAAGTTTCAGGACAGTCATTATTATATGTTAATTAATTAGAAAAAAGTTAACTGTAATATTAACACCACTAAGCCATTTGAGACATCCCAAACTAGTTTTTATCCAGTTTCTGATGTTACGTAACAAGCAGATCGTGTTGAGAATGGAACTTATGTTTTAAGTAGAATAAACTCTGTTGTAAGGTTTTTTTTAGGAAAGAATGAATGGTTCTCACGATAAAAAATGGCAAAACTTAAAATAAAACAGTTGTAGTGCATTGAATAGTCTAAATAACACATCATAAATATATTTACTAGGTCAAATAAGGGTTATCCACTCAATAGTGTTATTATAATAATAATGGAAGAAGCGTCACTCATGAACCCATTAATTTCAGGATATATTATAAGTACATGGTTAAATTTAAGAATATAGGAACAATAATGAAATGATATAAACAGCAGGACTTGTATTTTTTTAATTTAATTCAAAACTTTACAGATAATACTTTTAAGTATTGAAATGAAATGTGTGATGTATCTTTTAACATATTATTTGATCAGATTTTTCTGCTACGTCTTAACTCAAATTTTATTTACTTCGATTGTAAAAATCGTAGAACAAAATATGGATTTTGCTACTAACGTAATGAAATTTCTGTGTTATTGTTATGGGGTAAAATTTTTAAGTTTACAAACAAATCAACTACAAAAACATATTATTGATCCCAAGCCACATCACCTTTGATTTTATTGGAGACTTTTATCCTAATGTTTATATAAAAATTAATAGTTCACATGTCTCTGCAACTGTAAATTAATACTAACAATAATATTATTCTGAATCACATGTTAGCCATTATAAAGTCCTTAATCGCAGAATTTTAATGAAGACGCATTATTCATGAAGATTAGGTAAAAAAACTTTGCTCTTGTTGGTAGAGTAGTAAGAATATAGTTTGTTTAGTAAACCTATTTATTACTTCACTTACTAGTTCACATGGGCCTGCAGGCCTGTGTCTGATACCACCGTATGGTTGGGTTAATACTGCCTTATAAAGTTGAACTCCTCATAAAGAATGGCTTCATAGATATAGTTATTTATTTTAAAAAATTTAATTTTTTCTAATACACAATTTATGAAAAAACCTCAAATGTACACAATATGACTATCTCTTGTGGGGTTTTAAGTCTACTAAGGGTCTAATAAGAGTAAAGTCTTCAGCCCTTTATTACATTACTACTTACATACAAATCAATGCCACACGTATTACTCAGAGATCTTTGACGTGTTAGTCCTTTACGTTGTAGAATCAATGTATAAAATAGTCTTAAACCCAGTATTGAGTAAATATTCTTAAATAGGCTTGGTAGTTTTTAATACTTTCGATTTCAATCAACAAAAGTAAGTTTAAGGTAATAATAACAGTTTACGTCAAATAATACAATAAATTCATACAGTTTAACTACAACTAACGTGTTTTTGAAATATGAATGTGTACCAGTGAAATGGCCTAATTAAAAACCCCTTGATTATAACAGTAATAATTGAAGAGGAACCTGAGTAATGTGTAATAGTCAGTTAATCTATGAAACCCAAGAGGACAAATCACCATTACCAAATAGTTCCTCTTGTCAATATGGTGGGCAACACAACATAATGCCGCCATCACATGTCGTGACATTGTAATGTATCCCTAGATTAACATGCTATAATGTAAGTGCGTAGTTCATTTCAATACAATCTTAGTATAAAGTAATTGAAACCATTTAGCATTCATGTTTAAACTGAATTTTGTTTAAAATTGAAGACAATGAGGAAATTTAAAATAATGGAGCAATACTATTGTTCCACATTAGTACATTATGATACTAGTATCAGTTGATAATTATTAAGTTTTTTAATCTTAGTGACTAGTGTGGCCTAGTATTGCAACTCCTCTTGGGGTAAGTTATTTGTGGTTAGTGAAATGTTCATTTCCCATTAGTACCAGCACACTACCAACTTACAAACCACTCAATGGTTTCCATCAGTGTGAACACTACTAGAGGACTTAAGTGTGCTCATATACGATGGTTTCCAGGAAAGAGTTGTGCAGAGGAGAGTCAGGCTTGTTAGTTTGCCGAAACCATACTAATAATTATGGCCATAAGGCTATAAACTGCAGGTCCTTTTGTTTTCCTGGCATTGATCATTCAATAAATTACCTTTTCTAAGGAATTTATATTTTAGTTGGTAACAATGACCACACACTTCATCTAAACTCGTCTGTACATGATTTAGTGAACAACATTGTTTAAATCGGCTCAGTAAATAGTGAAAAGAGTTCAGGAAAATAACATTCTGGATAAATTGACTCAACTAGAAGCTGTTAGCCGCTTCATAGTAATGCACATTAACTCTATACGCCATGTAACTCATGATACAAGACCATATGTTGTTAGCCGCTTCATAGTAAAGCACATTAACTCTATACGCCATGTAACTCATGATACAAGACCAAATGTTTTAGCCACTTCATAGTAAAGCACATTAACTCTATACGCCATGTAACTAATGATACAAGACTATATGTTGTTAGCCACTTTATAGTAAAGCACATTAACTCTATACGCCATGTAACTCATGATACAAGACCAAATGTTGTTAGCCACTTCATAGTAAAGCACATTAACTCTATACGCCACATAACTCATGATACAAGACCATATGTTGTTAGCCACTTCATAGTAAAGCACATTAACTCTATACGCCATGTAACTCATGATACAAGACCATATGTTGTAAACCACTTCATAGTAAAGCACATTAACTCTATACGCCATGTAACTCATGATACAAGACCATATGTTGTAAGCCACTTCATAGTAAAGCACATTAACTCTATACGCCATGTAACTCATGATACAAGACCATATTTTGGTTCCAACCACAAAGTAATGAAAACTATTATTTCATTTTTCCATATCTACAGAATTCAAATTTGTCACGAAGATATCTAAGATGGCTATAATATAAGAATTCAGTTCTGTGAAGAAATAAGTAAATATAATATTTTTAATGGTGGTGGTTTGAAAAATATTTATCTTATACGCTTTAGCTAAACGGGTTCACAAACTGAAAGTGTGAGTGCGAGTGGATCAAATTAAACTACTACCGCATGTATTTGGAAGAGTGGGTGGATCAACACCATTATAATTGTTTGGGAGGGCGGGTGGTTAAGTACCACTGGAAAATACCACAGCATGTGTTTGGGAGGGCGGTGGGTCAATACCACTGCAAATGTTTGGGAGGGTGGTTGTTTCAATACCACAGCATGTGTTTGGGAGAGCGGTGGGTCAATACCACTGCAAATGTTTGGGAGGGCGGGAGAGTCAACGCCATTACAAGTGCTTGGGAGTGCGAGTGGGTAACTACCACTGCACAATACCTCAGCATGTGATTGGGAGGGCGGGTGGTTTAAAACTATTACAAGTGCTTGGAAGGACGAGTGGGTAAGTACCACTGCAATTATTTGAGAGGGCAGGTGGGTCAATACCACTGCAAGTATTTGAGAGGGCGGGTGGGTTAATACCACTGTAAGTTTTGAGAGGGCGGGTGGGTCAATAACACTGCAAGTTTTGAGAGGGCGGGTGGGTCAATAACACTGCAAGTGTTTGGGAGGGCGGGTTGGTCAATACCACTGCAAGTTTTGAGAGGGCGAGTGGGTCAATACCACTGGAAGTTTAGAGAGGGCGGGTGGGTCAATAACACTGCAAGTGTTTGGGAGGGCGGGTGGTATTGAGGTATTTCTTCTCTTACAATAAAGCCTCCAGAGGTAATTTAACGCGCACGTTCACGACTTAATTGCTAACAGATTTTGAGTCCAATTATCTCGCCTTGTCAAAGTCTCGTGGGCCGTTCTGACGCATTTCCTTGACAAGCGTGACCTTCTAAACAAGAACGTTTAGTTATGATTTCTCTTTAAAAAATTCAGCTTTTTTATCAAAAAAGTTTCAAAGGGTGGACCAATGGAAGATTTGAAGATTTTTGCGAAAAATCCAACCACGCAATTGACACGTGACACATGACACACTATTCTTGGGTAGAATTTTACACTGAATCAGGAAATGACTTTCGTTTTGGTGCATCTCTTACTATAAAGCCTCCAGAGGCAAGCTACACTGTATAGTCAAGCTGGACAGTGGATATACCTTAAAATGGCACCTCAATATACTTAGTTTGTGTGAAGTGCAACATCAACTTAAAACAGATGAAAACACAACAAAATTGTATCTCCAATTGAAAAAATTCCTAAAATTATCTGAATAAATTAGTATCTACAGAACTCTTCCACTTCTTGAGCCTCCACAACCACCTCACCCTGGCGTGCTTGCACCATTACTACAACCTGACGTACCTATAGACAGAGCACCACATCGTCCACGAAAAACTAGAAGACCACCATATCTTAAAGATTATTATTTTGTTAACAAACTCTGAAAAATCATATTAGGTGTTGAAGATTATTGTATACTAGCTGTACCCACCCACTTCGCCAGTCACAATATTGGGTTCGATTATACAGTATAAATAAAATGTGCCGCAAGCTTTCCGTTTACACTGTATCCAACGTATATCCAATTTACAATATCTGAAGTTATATATAATTGACTAATATACTCAATTATTTTTAATGTTAAAAGTTTAGCCTATCACAATGAATTTTATTTAATGTGTTTTCACTTAACAGCTGTTAATGGAATAAATCAATGAGTTAATATAATGTTAAAGATGAAACAAACTCTCCAGTAAAAGATTATTAAATTTTTTAGACCTTTCGGTAACAAAGTTGCCATCTTCAGACACACAAACTAAATTAATATTGTTTACATTTTTGATTGATTTGAAAAAGACATGGTAAAATAAAAAATATTGACCCACCCATACACATCACCACTGTATGTGTATGAGTGGGCGGGTGGGTCATCACTACTGGACGTGTATGGGTATGTATGGTTTTAACCTGGAAAGGTTTTTTATTAGCGTAGTTGGCCTTCATGAAGCATTTTGGTGGCATTGCGCTGCGAAACAGGTGACTGCTCCAGCGGCAGTCAAACCCGCACCCTCCATTGATAAACGTGTGTTTATGAATTGTGGCAGGTCTTTATCAGTGAAATAGTGTTGTATATAGTGATTGTTTTTAACTAGCTAGTTCCACTATGTTAAAATTTTCATCATTCGAGGACGAGCAATTGACTGAACTGGTTGCAGGCCATGAATTACTGTGGAACACTGCTGACGAGAGACATTATATGGAATGATACAGCAACATTAGCGTTCTAAGTCTGAAATAAGTTTCCTTGTCCAAGTCTTCGATAATTGGGATACAAAACAGCACAAACATTTATTTTCTTGAACTTGCTCAGTACAGACATCGTGACTGTAACCACCAAAAGACTTGAAGTTACTAAACACCATGTGTGAAGTATGCGTGTACCACTGTACGTGTAAGGGTGGGCGGGTGGGTCAGTACCACTGAACGTGTATGGGCAGGCAGGTGGGTCAATACCAATGTACGTGTAAGGGTGGGTGTTAAGTGAAGATCAACTGCAAAACGCGGGCAATACCACTGTACGTGTATGGGGGGTGGGTGGGTCAATACCACTGTATGTGTATGGGTGGGCGGGTGGGTCAGTACCACTGTACGTGTATGGTTGGGCGGGTGTGTCAGTACCACTTTACTGTATGGGTGGGTCAGTACTATTGTACGTATATGTGTGGGCAGGTGGGTCAATACCACTGTATGTTTATGGGTGGGCGGGTGGGTCAATACCACTGTATGTGTATGGGTGGGCGGGTGGGTCAATATCACTGTATGTGTATGGGTGGGTGGTCTCAATAAACGTTAAACAAATTACAAATAGCATGATGAAACAATTTAAAAAGTATAGGTGGGAGTAATTTAAATAAGAAAGAATTATTTATGTATACATTTTAAATAATAGTAGTGAGTTTTCAAATTATCCTGGCTCGTTATTAACAAGAATTTCTTTAAATATTTTAAAATATAAGCTTTCATAACTATCTAGTTGTTCTTTATTTTGAACTTCTTTCAGTAAATTACATATTGTAAAATTATGGTTGAAATTGATGCAGTGTTCTGATATCACTGATTTCTCCTTGACAATTTTTAAAATGGGATTTGTGATCATTTTAAATATTTCGGAAAGTTTTCTTTTGGTTTGACCAATATATAGTTTATAGCAATTGTTACATTCAATTTCGTACATTCCAAACTTTTCTTCTTTTTTAATTTTGTCCTTTGTATTTACGTGAAATTTTTTTAAATTTTTATTATTAAACTTTATTAATTTTAAATCTAAATTTTATTTAATTTATTAAATAAATAATTTATGTACCATGGGAATTTTGGAGGTCAGTGGGACGGAGTTCTGAGATTAGACAGGAAAATCCTTTCTTAGTGAGACTCTAGGGGCCAAGATAAACTAATATACTAAATTTCAAGTCAATTGGACGTATAGTTTTGGAGAAATACTAATATATTCCAAAAATATCAACTTTGCTTTTCTTGATATTACTATAAATTAATAAATTTACTTCAATAAATAAACTATAATTTTTAATTGGAGCTTATAAAAGGGGGAAATCAAATGATACTGTATCTGGAATTATAGTGTTTTTTGCCATCCAAAGAAATCTAGGAATATTTAAATTTAAAATATTTAAATATTTTTAAGGTATATGTATGGTAAGGTATACCATACATATACCTTCTTTATATTACCATATTTTTATGTATTTAATTACATATACGAACTTCCTTTTACATAACATACGATTTTTTTATATTTTGTTGTTGTGTAGTAAATAAATGTCCTACATGTTACATATTATATTTTCTCTATTTACAATAGTTATAATTTGTATCAAATTGAATTAAATACAACATACTGTATTGAAACTAACTATAAATTAAAAAGTTGTAGAGTATATAAAGCTTTACAAAACTATGGCTTTAGAATATAAATTTATATAGTTCGAAAATCTAAAATAAAATGAAGGCATAAAGCATACGTACGCCGAAATCCAACGTTTTAACTGCTAAGCCCTAACATAAAGAAACTACAAATCGTTAAATATGTTTGGTTAATTTATTAATTACTTTGGTTGGTTACGAAACTTTTTATTTTATTTTATACCTGGCCATAAAATTAAAATATCTCCTCACTGATCAACAATGTCATATCACTGTTTTTTATTGAATACAAATGAGGTTTTCATTTTAACGCCCTTCTAAATTATCTGTCACAACCACAATGTAATAATATGCTGCCATTTTTATTCTCGTTTCTTCCTGTAAAAAACTAAATGCCACATGTGTAACTTAAAATCATTTTTATTGGTTAAATAACCGTTGGAAATAAACTATGATGAACGGTCAAATAACCCACTTCATTCATATAGGAACATTTTTTTTTTAACTCCCCAAAACAACCATTATTTATTGGAAATGTGGAAGTGATTGAATTTTTCTAGGGTCAACATGGTTAGATCTACCATCAGTCCAAGTTTGATATTTTACGACATTTCAAAGTGGGCATTTATTTATTTCAGGGAGTGGTCCCACTTCAGATTTATACTAGAGTCAAAAGTATAAGAGTATATACCTTTATTATAAATTATTATGTAAAGTTATTTGTATGTTTGTTTTCAACATTAAAACTGATTTTTAGGTCTAGAGAATTTCTTATAAAACGTTTACATCTTATTACATTTTATCTTACCAAATAGATACTTAAACAAAAGAAAGAACTAAAAAAATAGATGTCATCTTTTTACTGGGAAAAGGCAAAAAAAAATACATGGAGTTTTTTATGGTTCCATAAAAATTTAATCCATAAATGTTTTGCCTGTAAATAAAAATATGGTTTTATTCACCATATGGTTAAGATTTATTACGATAAATGCATGACACATCAAATCATAAATTAAATAAATGCATTATAAGTAAAATATGACATTGGTTTGCAGTCATGTCCGGAATTTGCGTGTAAATAAAATGAAAGTTTTGTCTATCACATTGTTGGGGCATGAGACATTTCCAGATAAATACCGATTTAGCTATATGAGCCTATATAATACGTGTTGAAACATCAAAATACATTATAATGACGAAACGCTTTTGAATATGTTTACGTTTCGTACACAAGGTAAGTCTTATTTCAACGTCTGTTGATCGTTAGTGCTAAAACAAAAGTACAGATTCAAATTAGGTTTATATAGACAATTTTAATCACTTAATTGAGGTGAGTTACGTTTAATTATGTTAATATAGTTATTTAAACATAAATTGAGTAAATTGTATTATAATATTAACTCAACCACTCTTTTAAACCAATAAAGCAAATTCAATGTTTATTATTTGTAAATTCTTTAGGGAATCTGGGACAGATGTTTTAAGAGTATAACTTGCAAGATGTATTTATAAAAAATATAAGTTCTTCATAAATTCAGCTATAAGATCGTGTATGTTGACTTATGGATACCTTGTACTTCAAATAGGCGTGACACGCAAATATGTCGAGAGTTAATTTCAAACTCCTCGAGGTTCATGAATATTTCATGAAGAAAGATTCGACAGAAAAAGAACGAAAGCTAAGCCTCTCTTTAAAAACTTAAGAAAGCTTAGAACCGTTTAATCACTTTTAAATTCCTTTAGTACTTACCTTAAAGTGGATAGTTATAAAACTTATAAAATTTGGACGCTTAGAAAAATCACAATCTTGTCTTTTGCCGAGGAAATATTTTGGATTAGTGTAAGCCTAAGTAATAATGTATAATATTCACTTTTGGATGGTTGAAAATTACTTATCATCTATTTTAGATCAAATGTATTATTTACTATTATCATTTATTTCATTTAACTTTTGGGAATACTAAAGTTCATTAAAATACGAATGCCATATAATATAGTAAAACGTAAAGTATAATATATTTTATATATTTATGTATAAAACTAAAACATTTTCAAGATTTTTTCATCGTTCTTAAATGTAAACTTATAAGCTATCTGAAACAAACTTAATCCTTATAATAAACTTCTATGCAGTTTTCAAATTTATAAAGTTGTGTTATTAAACTAGTTAATGCTTAAAGTTAGTTAATGCTTCGAGAGTTACCTCTCAGTAAAGCATACAGTGTGCAAGGGATAACCTAAATCCCATCTTAAACGGTATTTTAACATGGATAACCATTAACCTCATTATGTAGCGAATCTATCGTATCACTAGTTTTATGATTAAGTAGCGTATAACGTGTTGTTAGGAATACGTAAATGTGATACAACACAGATTTATCACAATATAGGAACAAAATATACCAATATTATTTATGGTAATCGTTTCCATTTACTTTCTCATACCATAGGAATCCACAAAGGAATATATGGTATTTCTGTATTTTGTATTTTTACTGTAGTAAATCTGTGATGTGTGACATTCACTTTTGTTATTATTAAAACCTACACTACCCAAAATTGGTAAATAGTTTAACCACTAAAAAAAATTACTGTACCATTTATTTACTATTAGTTTGTTATATTTATTTCCATTCAATTAGTTTCAGTCACGATTACACATTTGGCAGTTCCATCGAAATATCTATCAATTGTGACGATTTATGTCACAGCTTATCACTTATTGGCAATGACTCGATTTGGACATGTTTTAAACTACATGTTTTAGTCACGAGTACACATTCCGCAACTCCATGAAAATAACTATCGATTGTGCCGATTTCTGTCACAGCTTATCACTTATTGGCATTTACTGGAGTTGGACAGGATTTAACCTACTGTTTTAGTCACATATACAGGTTTGGCAACTACATTGAAATAACTATCAACTGTGACAATTTATGTCACAGTTTATCACTAATATGCATTGATTGGAGTTGGGCATGTACACTGTTTAGTCCACAAGTCTCAGTCACGAGTGTAGGTTAGGTAAATACGTTGAAATAAATATTCATTGTGACGATTTATGTAATAGCTTATCACTTATTGTGTGATAAGCTATTATCAATTTTTTATGATAACAACTGATTGACTTGAGTTGGACATATTTAAACATACAATTTTCAATCATGAGTACATATTTGGTAACTACATTGATATAACTATTCATTGTACCGATTTATGTCACAGGTTATTACTTAATGGCAGTGACTCGAATTTGACATTTTTTAACCTACAAATTTCAGTCACGAGAACACATTTGGTAACTCCACTTAAATGACCATTTACTGTGATAATTTATGTCATAGCTTATTAATTATTGGTAGTAACTCGAGTAGGACACGTTTAAACCTACAAGTTTAAGTCTCAAGCATACAAAAGGCAACTCCATTGAAATGGCTATTCATTCAGACAATTTATGTCACAGCTTTAGTATATAACATTAGCATTATATTTATCGATTCTGACGATTTATGTCACAGCTTATCACTTATTGGCAATGACTGGACATGTTTCAACCTACAAGTTTTAGCTAAAGGAAATCCTTATCACTTATATGTAGAGGCTCAAGTTGGACCTATTGAAACCTAACAGTTTTAGCCTCTCATACGTTCCTTTGTGATTCACGTCCACTTCGCTGCTTGTGTTTGCTGTGTATCGGCAAAAATAAACTACTACTATGATTCAGGTTTATATTTTATATTTTTAATTCTAACAGCTGAAAATAGAACGTGTGGTTGATTACCCTTTAATATTCAATGAAGTAAGGTTTTTAAATGTAAACTTATCGTAATGCCATTGAGTCCAGATCTATACTCCTGAAATACCTTATAGATATACTGTTAAGGAATTTACTTTAATAAAACCGTGTGGTTAGTTTTTCAGTTAACTACGAATGTTTTTTTACCCAATTTATTTATATCTTTATAATGTTGTGCCGTGAATATCTCTTGTTAGAACGATATTTATTTTATTTGTATTATTATAATTCATTCTTAACGATGTTTTATAAATTACTAACAACGATTTTCTATTATAATAGTTTTAAGTGTGCTCTAACTGGTATTTAAAACATAACGGATTAATTTATCAATGTGCATTCTTTACGTTAAAATAAAATGAAATGCCTTTTTCCATTTTATTTTATTTTTTGTATATTTTTTATAAAAAAAATAAGCTTCTGAATCATCATTAAAATGTGTTTACATATTATAGTACTATTTTCCAATAATCTCTGAATCCACTTCATCGAACGCTTCCACCATGGATTTTATACAGATAACGACTAAAATACTGAAAAATATATTACAATTTTTAATTTATTAGCTACAACAACAATTTTGTAAAAAAGAGAACAGCAAAGATGTACCGAAAATAACAGACGTAAGGGCCACTTTACCTCAGTATTCCTTGCCTGGTTTCACTCGCCAGATTATCATCTCACTTCCAGCATCCCCTTAATTTCCCCATGGAATGTAGCTGATTTGTTCCCGTAACTGGTTTTCTAAAAATGTCTTATGAATATTGTAAATGTTTCATTATAATATTTGATAAATTATTATAGTATATACGAGTAGGGCACTCACATATTTCAACAATGATAAACAATATATTTAAATTAGAATCTCTAAAAAAACTCAAATAAATAAATGTATCATTACATAATTATTATAGAAGAACAAAACTTGTTAGTTCAATTGACAAACTTGCTTTAAAACATGAATTTACCAAAACAATCAAAAAAACGATTATATTTGAATTTTAGTTCTGATTTTTCTACTACTTTTTTTATAACATCTATTTTTCTTTAAATAACGTAATGCAATATCATAATAGGTAAAGTGATCAAAATCAGATTTGTCATGCTATAGCCTATGATAAAACAGATATTATATCAAAGTAAGTAATGAAGTCATTTATCGGTGATTTAGACATTTAAATAAAATTTTGAATAAATATTAAACATTGTGTACTTTTGAGAAATCTGTGAGATTGAAAAAAATCTTCCTCATCTCCGGTATTCAAATCTCAAACACTATCTCGAAAGAGACTACGCTCACCTAATCTCCGACAATTATATTGACATAGTTTCACAGTAGTTTGTCGTACGAGCAGTCAAGTGGTTTTGAATTACAGTACGGTGAATTTATTTCCAGGAAATGATTCTTTGCAGCGTGATGTAATTTATCAAAGGGTTGAAGCCAAAAGTTGAAGTTTGGAGTTTTGAATTACATATACAAAGTAGGTTTTTGGTACTGAATTGCTATTTACCTTTATAGTCCATGAATCGATAGTTTCCTTACTGACAGTTCTTGTAACATCATACATAGAGATACATTAAATCACATGTGATATGATTTTAATCTTTGTTTGGGTTTGAAATCAACGTAAAGTTTTCGATCCACGTGTACGAAGGGGCATTGATTAGAAATGGATTAACATTACCTTTCTAGTTCATGGGTAGATAGTTTTCTTACTGACAGTCCATGTGACATCATACTTAGTGATACATTACATCACATGTGATTATAATTATTAGGGTTGAAGTCAATATGGAATTTTCGATCCACGTGTAACGAAGGGGCAAGGAATAGAACTGATTTTCATTACCATAACAGACAATACGTCGAAAGTTTACTTATTGACGGTCCATGTGACTCAATTATACGTGACATGTTACATCAATTATGCTGTGAGTACATGTAAGTTAATAATAATAAATGAATACGTATATCACTGATTTTCAGGATCCTAAAAATCTTTATTTACGTCAGTAGATTTATTTGTGGTTGCACCGTTTGTGATTTTTCTCAAATCTGTTTCGAATCAGTGTTAACGTCAGTGACCAGTTTTGTTTCCTCTATGCGGATTTAATACCAAAACAATTCTTTGGATCTTAAATATTCAATTTTCTGCTGGCTAGGTCGAAGTGTTGTTTTCTAATGGCTTGTGTTAGTTTTTAATTAGACAAAATATATGCATAATGATTCCTTTTACACATCTTTTTAATGTGAATTCTACCTTTGTAAGGAGTAAGACAAACCTTTTTGTTTTAATAGGTTAGTACAGTTTACAATGGGCTGTATATTCAATTAATTATGGTTTATGATATATGATACTGATATATTAAATCAATGTAAAAAACTTGAGGTAAACTAAACAATTTTTTATGTCCCTTTTTCACTGATTTCACTTTTATAGTTCCAAAATTCAATGATTGCTCTATAGGTGACAATAGCTAACAAATATAATAATAATTGCTTTTGTCTAGTAGTGTACTAGTTTCAATTTATTGTATAAAAACGATCCACTTGGATTAAACACAAAATATTACGTGTTACATAAAGAGTCATCGTAACTCCATTACTACTTTTTGACAGTTATTTTAGAGTTAGAATATTGATTAATAATTTTATGACATTCACCTAATAATATTAATTTTATTTAAAAAAATTACAGTAGAAGCAAACGTCACACAACACAAATTTATTACAATATAAGCACAAAATGTACAAATATCAAGCACAAAATGCACGAATAATATGGTGATCAATTTCAGTGAACCACGCTCACCTTCCTCAGATCAGAGGGATTCACAAAAGAATCAATTGTCAGATCAAATCAGATCAGAGGGATCACCATAATATTCGTGCATTTTGTGCTTGTATTGTAATATATTTGTACATTTTGTGCTTGTATTGTAATAAATTTGTGTTGTGTGGTTTGCTTGTACTATATATATATATATATATATATATATATATATATATATACCAACACGTATTATGCTAATTAAAAACTATTTAAAAAAATAGTAAATAATAAGTAAACATATTTATTTGTATTCAGTTTTACAAAATTGTTTATTAGATAACCAATTTACCTTAAATAAATTGTACATTTAAAGAACTGCTTACAGTCTTGGGTAAATGAGGTTTTTTAGTTTTGGAATTGTTTTACTGAATCACTTTGACGAATGTATTAAAGGTTAAGTACCTGCTATCTGCCAGTGATCCTGGAAATCCTGTTGGATTACGCGTTTCGGCGTTACGCCAACATCAGATCCTTACACTAAACTCGAAACATTTTTAACATATTCACGATGGGCATGTCAAATTTTAAAAACACAATGAACATTGTGTTTAAAATTTGAAAAACGAAATTA
The DNA here is from genome assembly GCA_035578905.1 of Stictocephala bisonia. NCBI lineage: Eukaryota > Metazoa > Arthropoda > Insecta > Hemiptera > Membracidae > Stictocephala > Stictocephala bisonia. The sequence continues at coordinate 59,297 of JAQJVL010001994.1, forward strand.
ATTTATTCAAGTTTCTTCTCTAAAAAACACGCATTTCCCTAAGTTAAACTTGTATGAAAGCAAGCAGAGATTGTACAAAAAAAAGTAAAATTAACACAAACTAGTTAAAACATTTATGTCCTTGTCTCTATAAAAATCATCTAAATAACTCAAAAAAAATATGTTAATAAGTTATTTAATATACATTTGGTGTATCGGAAATATATAAAATAAGATACAACGACTCAAGTAACAATTTGTATAGTCATCAAAAATTTTATTTATAACAATCCTGAAATATATCATTTGGTTCATCAAGAACCACAATAACAGCGGGTTGGTTTTTAAACACTAATATAAGCAGTTAATTTTAAACGCATGCAAAACCAAACAATTAAACTCAAAATTTAAGCGTTTGATACTTTCCAAACACATATAGTAGTAATACATACATGATTGTACATACTGTATTAAGTATACATGGTGAACACAGCTGGGGTTGGCATCACTGGCACCGATAATGTTACACTTGAATGTTACAGACACACTTTGACGACTGTTCACGGTGTACAAAACCGGAGTTGGCATCACTGTCACCGATAATGTTACACTTGAATGTTACAGGCACACTTTGACGACTGTTCACGGTGGATAAAACCGGAGTTGGCATCAACTGTCACCGATTATGTTACACTTGATTATTACAGGCACACTTTGACGACTGTACATGGTGAACACAGCTGGGGTTGGCATCACTGTTACCGATAATGTTACACTTGATTGTTACAGGCACACTTTGACGACTGTACATGGTGAACACAGCTGGGGTTGGCATCACTGTTACCGATAATGTTACACTTGATTGTTATAGGCACACTTTGACGACTATACAAGTTGAACACAGCTGGGGTTGGCATCAACTGTCACTGATAATGTTACACTTGATTATTACAGGCACACTTTGACGACTGTACACGGTGAACACAGCTGGGGTTGGCATCACTGCCACCTATAATGTTACACTTGATTGTTACATGCATACTTTAACGACTGTACACGGTGAACACAGCTGGAGTAGGCATCACTGTCACCGATACTGTTAAACTTGATTGTTGCAGGCACACTTTGACGACTGTTCACGGTGGACACAGCTGGGGTTGGCATCACTGTTTCCGACAATGTTACACTTGATTGTTGCAGGCACACTATTGTTACACTTGATTGCTGCAGGCACACTTTGACGACTGTTCACGGTGGACAAAACCGGAGTTGGCATCACTGTCACCGATAATGTTACACTTGAATGTTACAGGCACACTTTGACGACTGTTCACGGTGAACACAGCTGGGGTTGGCATCACTGCCACCGATAATGTTACACTTGATTATTACAGACACACTTTGACGACTGTACACGGTGAACACAGCTGGAGTAGGCATAACTGTCAGCGATAATGTTACACTTGAATGTTACAGGCACACTTTGACGACTGTTCACGGTGAACACAGCTGGGGTTGGCATCACTGCCACTGATAATGTTACAATTGATTGTTACAGGCACACTTTGACGACTGTACACGGTGGACACAGCTGGAGTAGGCATCACTGTCACCGATACTGTCAAACTTGATTGTTGCAGGCACACTTTGACGAATGTTCACGGTGGACACAGCTGGGGTTGGCATCACTGTTTCCAACAATGTTACACTTGATTGTTGCAGGCACACTTTGACGACTGCACATGGTGAACACAGCTGGGGTTGGCATCACTGCTACCTATAATGATTCACTTGATTGTTACCGGCACACTTTGACGACTGTACACGGTGGACACAGCTGGAGTAGGCATCACTGTCACCGATACTGTTAAACTTGATTGTTGCAGGCACACTATTGTTACACTTGAATGCTGAAGGCACACTTTGACGACTGTTCACAGTGGACAAAAACCGGAGTTGGCATCACTGTCACCGAAAATGTTACACTTGAATGTTACAGGCACACTTTGACGACTGTTCACGGTGGACAAAACCGGAGTTGGCATCACTGTCACCGATAATGTTACACTTGAATGTTACAGGCACACTTTGACGACTGTTTACGGTGTACAAAACCGGAGTTGGCATCACTGTCACCGATAATGTTACACTTGAATGTTACAGACACACTTTGACGACTGTACATGGTGAACACAGCTGGGGTTGGCATCACTGCCACCTATAATGTTACAATTGATTGTTACAGGCACACTTTGACGACTGTACACGGTGGACACAGCTGGAGTAGGCAACACTGTCACCGATACTGTTAAACTTGATTGTTGCAGGCACACTTTGACGACTGTTCACGGTGGACACAGCTGGGGTTGGCATCACTGTTTCCGACAATGTTACACTTGATTGTTTCAGGCACACTATTGTTACACTTGAATGCTGCAGGCACACTTTGACGACTGTTCACGGTGGACAAAACCGGAGTTGGCATCACTGTCACCGATAATGTTACACTTGAATGTTACAGGCACACTTTGACGACTGTACACGGTGGCCACAGCTGGAGTAGGCATCACTGTCACCGATACTGTTAAACTTGATTGTTGCAGGCACACTTTGACGACTGTTCACGGTGGACACAGCTGGGGTTGGCATCACTGTTTCCGACAATGTTACACTTGATTGTTGCAGGCACACTATTGTTACACTTGAATGCTGCAGGCACATTTTGACGACTGTTCACAGTGGACAAAACCGGAGTTGGCATCACTGTCACCGATAATGTTACACTTGAATGTTACAGGCACACTTTGACGACTGTTCACGGTGTACAAAACCGGAGTTGGCATCACTGTCACCGATAATGTTACACTTGAATGTTACAGGCACACTTTGACGACTTTTCACGGTGGACAAAACTGGAGTTGGCATCAACTGTCACCGATAATGTTACACTTGATTATTACAGGCATACTTTGACGACTGTACACGGTGAACACAGCTGTGGTTGGCATCAACTGTCACCGATAATGTTACACTTGATTGTTACAAGCACACTTTGACGACTGTACACGGTGAACACAGGTTGGGTTGGCATCAACTGTCACCGATAATGTTACACTTGATTATTACAGGCACACTTTGACGACTGTACATGGTGAACACAGCTGGGGTTGGCATCACTGTTACCGATAATGTTACACTTGATTGTTACAGGCACACTTTGATGACTGTACATGGTGAACACAGCTGGGGTTGGCATCACTGTTACCGATAATGTTACACTTGATTGTTATAGGCACACTTTGACGACTATACAAGTTGAACACAGCTGGGGTTGGCATCAACTGTCACTGATAATGTTACACTTGATTATTACAGGCACACTTTGACGACTGTACATGGTGAACACAGCTGGGGTTGGCATCACTGCCACCTATAATGTTACACTTGATTGTTACATGCACACTTTGACGACTGTACACGGTGAACACAGCTGGAGTAGGCATCACTGTCACCGATACTGTTAAACTTGATTGTTGCAGGCACACTTTGACGACTGTTCACGGTGGACACAGCTGGGGTTGGCATCACTGTTTCCGACAATGTTACACTTGATTGTTGCAGGCACACTATTGTTACACTTGAATGCTGCAGGCACACTTTGACGACTGTTCACGGTGGACAAAACCGGAGTTGGCATCACTGTCACCGATAATGTTACACTTGAATGTTACAGGCACACTTTGACGACTGTTCACGGTGAACACAGCTGGGGTTGGCATCACTGCCACCGATAATGTTACACTTGATTGTTACAGACACACTTTGACGACTGTACATGGTGAACACAGCTGGGGTTGGCATCACTGCCACCTATAATGTTACAATTGATTGTTACAGGCACACTTTGACGACTGTACACGGTGGACACAGCTGGGGTAGGCATCACTGTCACCGATATTGTTAAACTTGATTGTTGCAGGCACACTTTGACGACTGTTTACGGTGGACACAGCTGGGGTTGGCATCACTGTTTCTGACAATGTTACACTTGATTGTTGCAGGCACACTATTGTTACACTTGAATGCTGCAGGCACACTTTGACGACTGTTCACGGTTGACAAAACCGGAGTTGGCATCACTGTCACCGATAATGTTATACTTGAATGTTACAGGCACACTTTGACGACTGTTCACGGTGAACACAGCTGGGGTTGGCATCACTGTCACCGATAATGTTACACTTGATTGTTACAGGCACACTTTGACGACTGTACACGGTGAACACAGCTGGGGTTTGCATCACTGTCACCGATAAAGTTACATTTGATTGTTGCAGACATACTTTGATGACAGTACACGGTGGACACAGCTCTGGTTGGCATCCCTGCCACCTATAATGTTACACTTGATTATTGCAGATACACTTTGATGACTGTATACGGTGGACACAGCTGGAGTAGGCATCACTGTCACCGATAATGTTACACTTGAATGTTGCAGGCACACTTTGACGACTGTACATGGTGAACACAGCTGGGGTTGGCATCCCTGTCACCGATATTGTTACACTTGAATGTTACAGGCACACTTTGACGACTGTACATGGTGAACAGAGCTGGGGTTGGCATCCCTGTCACCGATATTGTTACACTTGAATGTTACAGGCACACTTTTACGACTGTACACTGTGTACACGGCACCGCGTAGGTGGAATGACGTCATAAATACTTAAGTTATATTAAAACGTTTTTCATGTTTATCAGAAGCCCCTGTCAAAGAGCAACAAGCCAATGTGTAAATTACCACAGCAAATAGTTACGTCTCCTGACTGTGAAAGGAAATACGTCAAATTTGTTTATGACAAGCAAGTTTGTTTATACACACATTAAACTCGTATATTAAACGTTTAGCTGGTGTTGCGTTGTTTGTGGAAATGTAAGATATTGAGAAGTTGTATTTTTAGGCAAGTTCTCTATATTTTTCATTCATTATTTACTTTACAATCCCAATATTTTATGTAAATCTTTAAGACTTCTTCTAATTTTGCTGTACTGCAAAGTTGTTGCTTTCTTGAACCTATTCAGGATAAAAAATCAGACTTTGCCCTAAAAACTTTGAAAACCTATAACCAATGGTAAAACATGTGTACAGGCTCGTTTTTCATTTTAATATGATGCAGTTTCATCATTTTCTTGTAACACAGATAAGAAGACAACATAAATCCTATCCAATAGTGTTCTAAATGTGTTTCTATTTGTTATTTCTGCAGTTTTCCATGCAAATGGGAGACCTAGCACCTTGTCAGTAGTCATAAACCCAAAGTAAATAGTGTGTAGAGAAGATAGAATGTTTACCTATCCCACCACAGTTGCCCTCCAACGCCAGGGGCTTGCAAGGTTTAACCGTGGTTAGAACACATTTGATTATGATGGTGAAACTGGCCATTGCTATATGATTTAAACCATTAAGAATACTTCAATACAAATCAATATATTAAACAACACAACACAATATCCAATTTGATGACCCCAATGTGGCAAGTGAGATCATAGTTGTAATGAAATATCCATTCTTGTAGCAGTGACTGTACTAAGAACATTGCAGTTCCTACGGTACAGTGAACTGTAGTTTTTGTCTTAATTTTACGAAAACTAAAATAAATACATTTTTAGTTCATTCACCAGCTCACATGAGCCGCAGGCATGTACTTTAGTCACATTGAATGAGTGAACCAACACCTCACATGGGGATCAAACTTTGACCTTGGACTAAACCGACAGAAACCTAAACCACTGTGCCGTCCCACCGCCATGAAATACAATTAGGTGGTGACGTAACTGTAAATGTGAGTGGAAATGGTTTTAGTCTCATAATGATGTTTTTGATGAGAAATTAATTTTATCAGAACTTTCAAATCAAGTATTTATCAAAAACTTACTGGTAAACAAATTTAGTTCATTATTAATAAGTTAAATCAAAATGTATGTAGAATCAATTTTATTTATTTAGTAAACATAATTTTTACGCGTCCCCAAAAATAATTACATTTGGTGATTTGGGGAAAACATATTTACAATAACTCGCATATTTTCAAATTTTACTATCCAAACAAAACTAATTTAAGTCAATTAAATTTTATGGGAAATTATTACATTACTTCTGGCCCAAGCACATAAATTCAGGACAACAGCACCATATTTAGCATAGCCTGATAAGAGTTATTGATTATTCTCATGTTTTATGTAAGGATGTCAGACAATTGTCATTTATAGGGCTAAATAAAGCCGATCTTTAAGTTAGGTCCAAGGAACGTAAAATTAAGAATTTACGCTTGATGTCCTCAATTTTCATTAAAAACTATGTACATAAAGTTAACCGTATGAATAAGTCTATATACTATGTTTTGGGTTGAGAAGTAATATTTTTTTTTATATGTTATATTAGGCGTAAATACTCAGAGAACAATATTAAAATTATACTTGTGGCACTGCCTCAAGTTTCATAAAATACTTCTACCAATTTTGAGGTTAGCTTCTTAACTATGAAGCTGTTTAAAAAACCCTTATTTTTTTTTTTTTTAGAATCGAAAGTTAAAGGTTGTCATTTACAAATTATTTAAATTGAGGGTATATGTTAATATTTATATAACAGTCTTTCTATTTTGTCACAGTAAAATTTCAATTTTAGTATTTTATTGTTTAGGGTATAAAATATTTGAAATATTTTACTTGTTGAATTTAACCTTACCTAAAGAAACCCCATTCTTTTTGTATGACACACCAAAGATAATTAATCTATATAGTACTGGTAATTAAGTAGTATTGTGGTAATTAATCATTACCACAATACGTGTATGGGTGGGTGGTTGGGTCATTACCACAGTATGCGTATGAGTGGGCAGGTGGGTCATCACTACAGTATGTGTATGGGTGGGCGGGTGGGTCATTACCACAGTACGCGTATGAGTGGGCAGGTGGGTCATTACCACAATACGTGTATGGGTGGGTGGGTGGGTCATTACCACAGTATGTGTATGAGTGGGCAGGTGGGTCATTACCACAATACGTGTATGGGTGGGTGGGTGGGTCATTACCACAGTACGCGTATGAGTGGGCAGGTGGGTCATTACCACAATATGTGTATGGGTGGGCGGGTGGGTCATTACCACAGTACGTGTATGAGTGGGCAGGTGGGTCATTACCACAATACGTGTATGGTGGGCGGGTGGGTCATTATAGTAATATAACACAAATATAATATAATAATTTTTTTCCCAAAAAAGTTGTCTTATTTAGTGTTGAGACTAATTTAATGTTAATGTGTATAATTATACAGCTATGTGTATTCTCAAAAGTCATTATCAAATATTGTAGCCAATTATTCATAGTTTTCTTTTTTTCTATTCTAATAAGAATTCGGACAGTGTCCAGAATAATCAAAACTCTATTTCGAGGTTGGCTTACAAAAGAGTTTGATTGATTAATACCAATGTATGTGAATTGATGGCTGGGTAGATCAATACCACTTAACGAGTATGGATGGGTGGTGAGACATAAAAATGAGATAAGATGCAAAGATTAATAATTTTATGTAACGTAAAATCAACGTCACGATAGTTCACAACTGACGTCAGTTGCGTAGATAACACCAGTCATGAGTCGTTCATCATGTTTGCATCACCAATATCCCATAAACCACCTCGTCAATCAGGCCGGTAACATCACATCATGTCACAAATTATGACTTAGTGTAGTGTCTCACTGTCCATTGGGTCCAGTGACAACCCCTGTACACAAATATTAACATCACTATCGTGTACGACTGACGTCAGTTGCGTTGATAACACCAGTTATGAGTCGTTCATCATGTCTGCATCACCAATATCTCATAAACCACCTCGTCAATCAGGATGGTAACATCACATTATGTCACAGCTCATGATGTAGTGATGTGTCTCACAGTACATTGGGTCCAGTGACAACCCCTTGTACACAAGTATTAACATCACATCGCGTAAAAATGACGACAGTTACGTACATAATACCAGTTCAAGTTCAAAAAATCTTTATTCAATAATTTACAAGAAATACATGCAATAATAGATATTATGCAAATGGATAAGTATCAATAAGTACAGCCTTCTAGCACAACAATCCCATGCACCTAATATGTCCGTGCGGGATTGCAGTTGGCTAATACTTATATATAAATAGTTTTAAACTTCTTTGGCAGTCTATTACAGTTCTATACATTTCATTCACAAGTAAGTCACCATATCGTACAACAATTTACTAGCAGTGCAAAATGCTAAAACTAACCTTACAATAAAGACACAAATAGTTTTTTAATTAGCATAATACGTGTTGGTACATATACAGTACAAGTAAACGTCACACAACACAAATTTATTACAATATAAGCACAAAATGCACAAATATACTACAATACAAGCACAAAATGCACAAATATTATGGTGATCGATTTCGGTGAACCACGCTCACCTTCCTCAGACCAGAGGGATTCACAAAAGAATTGATTCTTTTGTGAATCCCTCTGGTCTGAGGAAGGTGAGCGTGGTTCACCGAAATCGATCACCATAATATTTGTGCATTTTGTGCTTGTATTGTAGTATATTTGTGCATTTTGTGCTTATATTGTAATAAATTTGTGTTGTGTGACGTTTACTTGTACTGAATAAAGACACAGGCAACAAGGAAAAAAACATTTAACTATAAGCAGCAAAGGAAAAAAAGACAAAATCCAATAAACAAACTAACCAATAAATATCCAAGTTACACAATAATATACAGTTAAAAATACTAACAATACTTCAAAATATTATTCAACAATCTAGTCAACTTTAACATGTACATTTATCAAATATAATATCCGAAACTCCAATAAAGATGGGAAAAAATTCATAAATATGTATCAAATTATAAAATATATATAAATAAATAAGTAAATAAATAGATATAGAGTATATATAGAGTACCAATATTTGAATTCTGTTCATGGGACACTTAATATAAATTCTAAACATTTCATTTTGAGCTTTGGCTTCCTTTCAACAAGTATACTATTTCCAACCTTTCTAATCAATTTATTGCAAACAGTTGGACCAAGATAAGAAAACTGGTGCCTTGAAATTTCTTTAAAATGATTAGGTACATGCAGAAGATTAAATTGAGCAGCCCTTGTTTCTCTATATGATATATGAAAGGGAAATCCTTGAAAATGTTTGTGTATATACATCAAACTATTTAACTTATATAGCTGATAAAAAGTAAGGATACTATTAACATTGAATTTATAACCTATATGTACGTCCAATACTGTATATTATGCGCAATGCATGAAGTTGACACTCTACAACTGATTGTAATGTGGTAGAGTATGTACCACCATAATAATTAATACCATACCTCAATGTACTCTCAAACCATGATAAATGTAACTGTTTTAAATATTCAGTTCTCAAAAAATGCTTCATTTGGTACAAAGAGTAATTTATTTTTCTTAATTTCTTAGCCAGATATTTTGTATGAAAATCCCATTTTAAGTTAGAGTCAACATACATTCCTAAATATTTTACATTATCAACTATTTCAATATTTGAACAATTACACTCATACAAACACTAGTGACTGTGACAGAATAAATTAAACATGCAATGTAAATCAGACTTAGGCTTATTGTTATCAAAAAACAAAATACATTTGGTTTTAGATACATTTATCAGTAGTTTATTCCTTATTAATCACTCAGATACCCTGGCTAAATCATTCTCATTCTAGCCTAAGAGATGCTCTACTGTAAGCTGTACACACCAAATCTGCATCATCAGTATAAGCAAACAAGGCGGAGAAAAGGTCAATACTAAGTAGGCCATTTATGTAAATTAAGAAGAATAAAGTACCAAGAACTCCCCCTTGTGCTGTCCCATAAATCAATTCCATTACTTCATTTAGTACGTTATTTGTTTTCACAAATTGCCTTCTATTTTTACAAAAAGACTTTAACCAAGCCAAAGCTGAGCCTCCAATTCCATAATGTTTGAATTTCTGAATTAATACATCTATATCCAAAAGGTCTAAGGCTTTTTTCAAATCTAAATAAACCACCAGTCATGTTTTAGCACCAGTCATGAGTAGTTAATCATGTCTGCATCACTGGCATCCCATAAACCACCTCGTCAATCAGGCCGGTAACATCACATGATGTCACAACTCATAATGTAGTGATGTGTCTCACAGTACATTGGGTCCAGTGACAACACCTGTACACAAATATTAACATCACCATCGTGTACAACTGACGACAATTACGTTGATAACACCAGTCATGAGTCGATCATCATGTTTGCATCACCAATATCCCATAAACCACCTCGTCAATCAGGCCGGTAACATCACATGATGTAACAAATTATGACGGAGTAATGTGTCTCACAGTACATTGGATCCAGTGACAACACCTGTACACAAATATTAACATCACATCGTGTAAAAATGACGACAGTTACGTAGATAATACCAGTCATGAGTCGATCATCATGTTTGCATCACCAATGTCTCATAAACCACCTCTTCAATCAGGCCGGTAACATCACATGATGTTACAACTCATAACGTAGTGATGTGTCTCACAGTACATTGGGTCCAGTGACAACACCTGTAAACAAATATTAACATCACCATCGTGTACAACTGACGACAATTACGTTGATAACACCAGTCATGAGTCGATCATCATGTTTGCATCACCAATATCCCATAAACCACCTCGTCAATCAGGCCGGTAACATCACATGATGTTACAACTCATAATGTAGTGATGTGTCTCACAGTACATTGGGTCCAGTGACAACACCTGTACACAAATATTAACATCACCATCGTGTACAACTGACGACAATTACGTTGATAACACCAGTCATGAGTCGATCATCATGTTTGCATCACCAATATCCCATAAACCACCTCTTCAATCAGGCCGGTAACATCACATGATGTCACAACTCATGACGTAGTAATGTGTCTCACTGTACATTTGGCCAGTGACAACCTCTCAACAGTCATTAACAAACTTTTTAGCCAATTATTCACAGCTTCCTTTTTTCTATTCTAATAAGAATTCGGACCATAAATAATCCAGAATAATCAAAACTCTATTTCGAGGTTGGCCTAGAAAAGAGGGTTTTGTAATTTACCAATACTGAACTGTTATCTTAAGTGCTAATACCGTTATCAAACTTAAGAATGTTATTATCATTAATCAGTATAATCATGAAAACACTGTATCATGCATGACTTTCTTTGCCTAAAATAAACTTGATTGTAGGACATTTAGTCATAAGCTCTCGTCCTTAATGTTAAACAGCCTACTGGTTTTATAGTGTGATTGTTATACATGTAGAAGTTTTATTGTTCTTGTCTGGTCATGGATATGTACATGAGGAAATGAAACCTAAAAGAATTTATTTAAAACTGTTTTGTAATGAACTAAATACTCTCAGATTAACAATTACTTTTTACAGGTTTTTCCACTTTTGAAAATTTCGTTTACTGCATTATAAACACAAGCAAAACCATTAATTTAAATCATCATGGAGTAGCACACAACATTTTGCGTGACTAGTTTACTGATAATGTTAGCACAGATGATCGCTGTATAATTGTGCTGCACTAACAACTAATAAGCAGTCTATTCAACACAAAGTTGAAGGTGATATTCCTGTGGCTTTTCAGAAACCAATTGTTAGTTTGGACATACCGACGTCATTGTGCGTTGGGTTAGAATATTTACACTAATGTATATGGCAATAGATATTGACAGATTTTTTATTGACTAATGGATTGTCAGTAGATATATTTTAATGTTCTCATATGTACACCTTTATAATAATACAATTAATAGTTAGTTAAGTGGACCCAGTATTTTTTTTGAATATTCCGAAAATATTCAAAAAGATTTTTTGTAAAACTCAACAGTAGTTAAGATTGATCTCTAGGCAACAACAGTATATGTAACTTTAAATAATAAGACTTTCTATTCATATGGAGCAGTAATTTAGTTTTGTGTGGTTGGCTATACCTTCATGCTATTCCACAGTTCACAGTCCAGAATCCAGATGTTATGTTATTGTTTTGTGAATATTAGTTTGTTTACAAACAATAGTGTGTGATTTTTGCTGAATATTAGTTTTCAATTTGTAAATAGTTTTTTATAGTGATAAAATATGCCTAGAAGACCAAGGAAACCACGAACTGTTTTTAAAAAGTGCCGTAATGTATGTGTCAAGAAAGTACAGCCAACTTCTGATGACCAGTCTGCTAGACCTATCTTAAACTTACAAGATAGGCCTAGTTGTTCAGGTATTTTTAAGGTTGATAGGCCTACATTAGATGATGTTGACAGTGCTCCTAAAATTAAAATAGGAGATGTGGATGAAAATTACTCTGTATATAGTGAACAAACAAGTGTAAATATAGTTTTAGAACTAGATTAATTTGAGGCATTGTTTAGTTCTGTAAATTGCGTTAAATGCGACATGTCCAGCATTACGGTAAGAAACATTTCAAATATTGGTTTAGCAAGTAAGCTGGAGATATTTTGCACAAACTGTACATATTCTACCCCATTTATGTCCTCAAGAAAAATTAAATCCAAGAATTTTTATGAAGTAAACACTCGACTAGCCTATGCGATGCGTGCCATAGGAAAAGGTAGGACACCCGCACAAACTTTTTGTGGTATTATGAACTTGCCACCACCACCAGCAAGATTTATGCCTTATGTAGATATATTAGGAGATGCAGTTGAGGATGTTTGTTTTGGGACAATGAAAGATGCTGTTGAAGAAGCAGTTAGCATAAATTACAATGTTCCGGATTTGACAATAGCGTTAGATGGGACATGGCAAACCAGGGGCTTCAAATCCCTAAATGGTGTAGTCACGGCCACCAGTTTTGACACTGGCAGAGTCATCGATGTGTCTATTATGACCAAGCATTGCATTTTTCCAAATAAAACTGAAGGAAGACACTTACCAACATGTAAAGCCAACTACCAGGGATCAAGTGGAGGGATGGAAGTTCAAGGTGCTAAAGAAATTTTTAATCACTCTGTAAGCGCTTATAATGTTCGTTATACGAATAATTTAGGAGATGGGGACTCCAAAAGTTTTTTTGCTATTCAGACTATGAATCCCTATGGCCAAGACTGTCCAGTGGCTAAGCTAGAATGCATTGGACACGTCCAAAAACGGATGGGGTCAAGACTGCGTAGGCTCAAGTCTGAAAATGAAAGCCTAAAATTATCTGATGGCAAAGGTTTGAGTGGTCCCAACCGTCTTACATCTGCGGTTATTGACCAGCTACAAACATACTACGGTCAAGCCATAAGACGCCATTCTAACAGTCTCAAAGACATGAAACATGCTATTTGGACTTTGTATTACCTTAAGATTTCTACGGACAGTGACCCACACCATGGCTTGTGCCCAAAAGGAGAAGACAGCTGGTGTAAATTCAACTCAGCTAAGGCAAAAAATATTTCTTACAGCCACAGAAATAGTATTCCTGTTGCTGTAATGGAGTTTATAAAACCTATTTTCAAGAGTCTAGCTGATCCAGAGTTACTGAGAAAGTGTTTACATGGAAAAACACAGAACCCAAATGAAAGTGTAAATCATGTAATATGGTCTCGCCTTCCAAAAAGTGGCTTTGTTGGAATGAAAACACTCCATTTGGGTGTGTATGATGCAGTATCAACATTCAATATTGGTCAGATCAGCAGGTGCAGAGTGTTTGATAAACTTGGTATTGCTGTTGGGAAAAATACATTGAATGCGATGGTGGAGTTGGACAAGTTACGACTACGGGACTCAGAGCGTAAGAGTGCAGAAATAAAAAAAAAAAATAGCCAGGCAGAAGAAAAGACAGGTGAAATGGAAGTTAGAAGACAAGGAGGAAGATGTAGACAACCCAAGTTATGGCCCTGGAATGTTTTAAAGGTAAAATTTTCACTTATAAATATAATTCTAACTTTGATCACGATTTCCCGAAAAATTAATTTTTTTAACTTGGTGCACAGTTTTCTCAGGAACCAATGAAGATAATGGAATGAAATTTTTACCACAGTTTTTATAGGTACGTTAGCACACTTTAAAGTGAGGATTTTTAAATATGTTTGATATTAAGAGTTTGATAAATTGTTTAAAATAATATTTTGATGCAAAATATTGAGTTCTAGAAAAAAAATTATTTCTCATTCCCTAATAAGTGTATTTCAAAATCCCTGCTTTAAAGTGTACTACATCTGGGTAAAATTAAATAGAAAAAAAATATTGCTCTAGCTCCAACAGTTTCTGAGAAAAGTGTGCACCAATATTGGAAAATTAACATGGGGAAGATAGGAGTGTCCGGGTCTTCTATTGTAGTGTCTAAATAGATGGTAGCTAACTTTCTAAGAGAATTTTTTTAGTAAGATCTCATAAGTCTTTGTTTACAAATTTGAGTTAGTCAGTTAAGAATACCATAGTTGAAAATAAATTCCTTATTGTTAGTATGAATACTTTCATGATAATTTAAACTAGCCGAATGCCCGCATTTTACCAAGTGAAAGAAACAAAAAAAGCTTCCTCAACAATTACATAAATATATATTTATTTATTTATTGCATATGTGTTTTGTTTGTTATTTATCATTTGACGGTTTCTTGTTATTTATTCTGTTTTGCTTATTTATTGGTTGTTTCTTGTTATTTATTATTTCTACAGTTTCTTGTTTTATGATCTCACTTTACAATTATCTAACCTAGGCCCATTATTTATATTATTTATTGCATGTAGCTTGCCAATACATTTATCTTTGTATAGACAACATATTTTAAGGCTTTCTTTTGACTATGTCGATTGCATGTTATGTTGCCTTAAAGACAATAAAGGATTGATTTCATTTTATTATTTTCCAACCAAAATTCCGATAAAGCTTTTACTTTTAGATCTAATAATAAGTTTTATTTTCGTTTTTACTTACTTGTACTATTTTGCCGTTTAAGGGGTACGTTTTAATAATATCAGAAACTGTGATACTACTATAGAAACCACAAATATCCAGGCAAACGTTTAATTTGGATTTATTTACAGAAGCTCACTATACTTGCGTTGCTATCTTACGACAGTGTTATGTTTATAAATCGAGTTTTAGATTAAACACCTGCCTAAGTAAAACTTTGAGAACAAAAACTGTCTTCTTTTCCTACACCACGGGACTTACTTTGAAACCCAGATGGGCGAAGTCCTGAGCTCTGAGGACGATCAAAACTGTTCGTTTTTCCCTTGGAACCTGTATGAAAAATGTCATCTCTTCGACATATCGGAGAGTTAGAATTTTAAATAACTTATTTAGGGCACGATCCATAACTAATATTATTTATAAGATTACCAAGAAAAGTACGTGTATATTTAAACAAAAAATACTTAACAATATGAATAGTTTATAAGTAGTTTATTAATGTATATATTTCTACTTTCTACCTACGATTGTAAAAGAGGTTGATTTTATTCATTATTCACTGTTCAATATTCATTATTAAGACGCCGATCGTAAAGATATGGGCAAATATGTGGGGCAAATGGGTGTGATGAGTGTAGATTAACGAGTATAGTCATTGTTACTAATTAAGGTCGACTATTCCTTAGAAAGAGCTATTTATTAATAGCCCTATAACCAGGGCAATTCAGGGACCGACAGCTCTACGTGGAATCCGAACCACGTAGTATTGTCTCATAAGCCTAACACTCTCTCCCTTACACAATATCCTGAACCTTGACTACCACCAAAAATGGACATCCAAGTCTTTTCTAGTAGTGTCTACGTATATGGCAGTCATTGAGCTGACGCCGTGTCTGTATTAAGAATACCGAGTATAGGACCTATCGCCTACAATTTTCTCAAGACTGTGCCCCCAAGTAGCTGGGTTACAGCACTTCGCCATCAGTGCGGGCATTATTTAACATTGAAACTTCGGGTTCACTAAACAATTAAAAGGATATTTTAAAAATAAATAGATAATATAGAGGAAGGTTTGAATACTTCAAATGTTGCCAAACTTACCAGAGAACAGTTTGGATTGGTTTTGATGCCATTGTGGATTGTGGATTGGATGTTGTAATGCTATGAACGGATATTCACAGAGATACAGCAGTATATAAAATATGTGCACAAATAAAATGTTATCTCTTCCATATTTATTAGTCTTCATAGTTAAAATAATGGTGAGAAACTAGTTGTATAAAGGTATCATCTATATAGGTAGGCCGTAATTGTAGCACGAAATGCTGATAAAACTCTTGAAACACTCATTGGAATTAATCTCCTGGCGAAACTTGTTTGATTATTCAATTTGGATGAATCTGAGGAACGTTATGAGTGGACAATCAACTCAGTCTCACTACTAAGTTTTCCCATTTAGTTCTCCATTACTCGGGAACGACCTAATACTCAAAGTGGATGTTGGTTTTAGAACACAGTTCTGTAAAGCCATTTCAAATACATCTTGGATCACTAAAATTGGTTTAGTCCGAAGAAAGTTATGAGCGGACAACAACTCAATATCCCTCTAGTTACACATATTTCTTCTTTTCCACTATCCATTACTTAGGAATTACTTTACGGGCAGAAGGATTGAAGAATACGACAAGTCCATCAGATGGAGCCTTGCAAGAATATATCACAAAATAATCCCTCTGGTCTGAGGAAGGTGAGCGTGGTTCATGAAATCGATCAACTTAATATTTATGCATTTTGTACTTGTATTGTGCTATATTTGTGCAATTTGTACTTGTACTGTATTTGTGTGTTTTATGCTTGTATTTTAATATACGAGTTTATGAATTTTGTAGATATTTGAACAGGTATGAACTCTACTGTTTATTTGTGCATTTTGTGCTCATATTGTAATATAGTTCACTTGTACTGCAATTCTTTACATTGATTTATCGAACGTCAGAATGGCACAATAAATGTTGTGGATTACATTATAACTATTATATTTGTGTATAATAGTTGGCAACAAAGTGTAACTTGCCTGTGGAAGTCCACTCCTTTCTCCTCAGCATTGTCTCAGACATCTGAAGCGGCTGCCAGAGACAGAGCTAGATTGTCACATCAAAGGAATGAATCTCATGGCATAAATCTCATTGAAACACTTCATTTTCAGTGTGGTTAAAATTCACTTCACTTTAAAATTAACTGAAACATAATAACCAGCTTATTCTACATTTTAATTTGATCAAGAAAATTACTGAAATGTTTTATTAATAAATGTAGTAATATTTCCATATTACTGGCACGCAGTATTTTTAACAAGCTATGTGTACTTAGGGTTAAAGTTTCGATTTTTCAAATAAATTTTCCCAACAACGCATAATGGTCTGTACAGTCTTACAACTTTGTTATTTTTCTTTCTAGTCCAGTCAATTTTTCGGTCCTAACTAACTGTAGTGTTAAGCTTTATTGCTAAGTAAGGCTAAACATTGTAAATAGTATTGTGAATCTTTATTTATAATAGTTATATTTAGAGACACTAATTTAAGAAGCTTACTGAAAACGTTCCTTTTTAATTTTTTGCTGTACATTTTGCATCTACTATAAAAACATTTTTAGCTAGTTTAAAGTGTCATTGAATAAAGCCTAATATGAATAAAGAGTTATTATGACGTATAGTGAGAATGGCCTATTCAATAGTTATTTAATTAGTTTTCCTTTTCATTATACTAATGTGTGCATGTACTAATATATGAACAAGGATATATATTAGTAAAGGTAGTTCTTATTTATTTTCGCTACCTTTACGATAAATAAGCATCGTATATTTACCTATACGATTATTTTTCAAATCATTCCTTACAAATTGATCGAATAACAAAATGGTTAACTTTTTATATCCAAAATAATTGTAAAAACGGGTTTTATCTAGTAGAACATCTTTAATGGTTAGAACCCAACAGAAAGTGGTTTATAATAATAGAACCCTACCTATATTTTTAGTCCAGTTTTTCATTCCATTGTTTAAGTTTCCGAAATGTATCTTGAGGTGCTCTTCAAATATGTATTTTTGTAAAAACACAAAACAGGCAAGGTAAGAAAGTCATTGTATAGGCAGGGTATCTCACTTAACGTGTCACGAAACCTTATGAGTGAAGCAATTAACCTAGAGCATTGCTGTAAGAATGTTTCCTCATAACCACATTTTGATAATCTAATAAAAATATTTTCATTTTTCTTATACTTAAGTATCACAAAAAATGCAAGGCCCAGGACTCTAATCTCAAAAATTCTAAATACAAACATATTACAGGTGACATACCATATTAAAAATATTAAAGCCTAAGTATTTTGGAGCAATTAGTGGATTTTGAGTTTTACCTATCTGTTTCAAAATAGCTGCTAGAAATAATGTTTTTGGAACACTGTACATTACATTCAAAAACATTCCGAACTGCTGAAAACGATGCTTTAAAATGATACCCAATATTGCCCATTTTTAACATAATACTTACAATTTTTAATTATTTATCTTTCAAAATGTTGAGAATCCCAAAAGTAAAAGCTCTTAAACAGCAAGACTAGGCTTGTGGCATATCAAAAATAAAATAGCATAACCTGCTCAATAACTGTTATATTTAAACTCTTGATTAATCTTGAATACAAATTTGGTGGATAAAAACCCCTTTAAATTCGTTGTATTGTTAAGAAATGATAGGCGTAAAGGTCTTAAAATTTTCAGGGCATTCTACTCTGGGGGTAGTTCCAACTTAAATAAACACTCTCTAAAGAAAAGTTCCCAAAACGAAGAAAATGATATAGTGGGTTACTAAGAGTGAGCGAATTACTACATAAGTCAACAAAAAGTGATTGAACTCCCACTTTCACAGAATTCACAAATACAATTACAATTTTATTACATGAGAGATCTGATTTAGATTCAACCCCAACTACCTTACATACATCAAATATGCTACTTTTTCTTGGAACCAGATTATTTTCTAGATTAATGACAGTACCTAGATTTACCCCATTGTTATGAATTAAATACATTTCTGACATATTTAAGATTAGTCATATAAACATTAGCCTTAATTAAAAAAAATTTTCAGTTTAAAATTTAACTGATAATTTGACTCTAAATATGCGATCAGTATTAAACAGAATATATGATATCGACTCTTTTTTTCTTATATTATTGAAGATCCGATTTAATTCCTGTGTTGCATTATTTTCCATAACATTTGATAATAGTAGTATAATATTCCTTCATCACATTGTCTTGTGTGATGTAAATTTAACACAAAACAATTATCTTCAAACCTGTCAAATAGATTTTTTTTAACCTATTTTACAATAAATTAAATATTGCGTTGCTACCTATTTATTAGTATAAATACCCAATGGTATTTGTACTAATATATCTGAGTTTTGACAATTAGCTTCAAACCACAGCAAGAAATGGAATTTGGCTATTTCAACTTACGACATATTGTACTTTTTCTATTTAAGAACAAAATGTAAAATGAAGTTTTTTCTCCTCTCGCTTCCAGGTAAAATTAAACCGTGGACGGTTTTCAATTTTCCGCTTGAGTGTTTTATATAATTTAGGTTTGGCAAGCTTTATTTAATACCTAGTTAGTTAATTTTGTAAGCGACAAAGAATTATTAGCGTTTAGTTTGGATTATAATTAAAATTCATGTCATATTTCTAAAAGGACTGATATTAAAGTAATACGTCGAGTAATTAAAATACCAGTTAACTTTTATTCAAGTTATTGATGAATATAAAATAATAAAAAGGTTCGAAAACAAAATCACATTAAAATTACTTTTCATACACATTTTAAATTTCAAAACTAAAATTTCAGAAATCTTATCTTATGTTTAAATGTTAACACCAGGTTTGTGTGAGGTATTCTTTGGCAAAAATAATCTAGCAACTTCCATTTATCAGCAATCAGTTTAAAGAGGACATATGTTAAATAATATGTCTTAATACCGACACGGCGTCCGCTCAATGGTTGCCATCAACGTAGACACAACTAGAGAAGTCTGGAGTGTCCGTGTTAAATGGTAGTCAAGGTTCGGATGTTGTGTAGGGGAGAGAACTGAGTGTCAGACTTGTCAGTTAGCTGAAAATCAGACCAACACTACGTGGTTCAGATAGTTGCCCTGGCTATTGGGCTATTAATAAATAGTCCTTTCTGAGCTAAGTCGATCTCAGATAGTAACAATGACTACACTCGTTCATCTACACTCATCACACTCATTCACTTATCATATTCGCCCATATCTCTACGATCGGCGTCTTAGAGATGAATAATGAATGAATAATGAAATTAGCACCACAAAAATACTTCATAAAATAATCTTATAAATTACTGTTACGAATCACTTGTTCGGAAAATTTGCACACGTCACTTATTTTCAAATGAATGCATTGTGTCACAAACACTTCTCCATGAACAACTGCAAACACAATGGAAGTGTACATGGTCTCCCCATTAGTAAGTCAGTAGTAGCTCATGTAGATTCTACATATATTAATCAAAACCTATTCCAACCCAATTTTTTAATTTGAGGTTTTGGAAAATATATTTTTAAAACCAAATATTTGGCTCTAAATCGTTTTGTGTATATAGTGAATAAACTTGGAGCAAGAACAGAGCCTTGTGGCAGTCCATCATTAAGGTGACTTAAATTACTTAATCTGTAACCGGTACTTTAATTAACCTGTTCCAGAGGATGGAAATCAGAAATCACAATAATCGAGGATACGGAATTAAATTGTAAATTTTAAGTAACAGGCACTTTCTTCAGTTTTTTTATAGGCTGCTAAAAGATCTACAAACACTGCTGACGTTCCCTTTTAATTTTCATATAGTCAAATATGTCAAAGAAAGTACCTGGTCGCAACAGTTTCAACTAGGTCAGAACATAGATGATGTAATTGATAATAGGTGATATTCTGTTGAATATAAGCATTGATTTTATACACAAATAGATTTCACATCCAATGATGAATTTTGCGTCTCAAAATATCAGCTGTTTTTGTGGTCCATTGTGGAGCGCTAGTGTAGTCCCATGTAAATGTAATGCAGTTTAAACCAGCTGTGATTGTGGGCCACACAAACTAACAAAATTACTGCCACAAATATTCCTATTAGATGGTTTATCTATTGTAGGTTTATATAATCAATTATATAAGTATCTCTAGCAACGTATGGAAGACACTTACAGGGTAGCTCTCCACTCGTTCTGGTCCATTATCTCGCTTCAAAACGGTTCTAATTTTAGAGCTTTTAATAGATTAAGGCATATTTCCACTTGTCAATATGGTATTGAAGACTGTTGGAAGCCAATGTTTACTTTTGTACCAGCATGTTATCGAAATTCCGGGAAGATGTCACAAGAATGATATGTATTTACTGATATCAGATAGAATAAAATTATTTTTTTACTGTCAACTACTAAATTCTAAAAGTAGCCATTAAAAATCCCCATTCACCCATTATAGTATTATAATAATTATTATACTTGAGTATTATTTTTTTTTTTTTTTTTTTGTAACTGTTATTGTAACAAGGCTATTAAAGACGTATGATTTATAGGTAATAAAATATTATACTTGAATTCACAACTTAATTCTAAATTCAGGAAAGGAATATATCTTCACGTAAATGAATGAATGTCTTTATTTAAAGGCGGAGTTGGGCCTACGAAGTCCTCTCTTCCAATCAACCTTGTGTAAAACTATACAAACAACATAAAATATAATTTCAAACTAAAACTAAAATTCAAACAAAACTTAATTTACAAAGCGTAAACTACTAATCAAAGACAATAAAAATCAGAAAAATTATTAATATGCAACTAATACAATTTAATAGTTACAATAATCTAACATACTTACAAATTAATATAGTAAATTTCATTCTCACAGACTCATTCGCTCAGGTAAGCCACCATGAAAATAGTGCCCCACACCCCCATCACTCCCGCGAGGCCCGCAAAAGTAGGTCCTTCAAGTCAGCCCTAAAACCAGCGCTATCATCCATATTTCTCAAGCTGTCAGGAAGGGAATTCCATGAACGACAGACTGAAACCGTAAATGATTTATTGAGAAACATTGAGTTAGGATGGGGAATAGACAGCTTAGAAGATCCATATCGAGTGGAATGAGAATTGATCTGGGAAAGAAACTTAAAACAATCAAATATGTACCTAGGTGAACCAGTTTTTAATACAGCGTGCAGGAAAGTAAGAGCGTGATACTGTCGGAGCTCCTTAAGTTTAAGGAGAGATAAATGATTGAAGAAGGGTGAGACATGAGCATCACGCCTTAAATTGAAGATGAAACGAATACAATAATTCTGTGCACGCTGCAATTTATCAGAGAGTTCAACGGTCATGTCATCCATCACAATGTCACAGTAGCTAAAATATGGGAAAATCAGAGTCCTAACTAAAACAACTTTCATGTAAATAGGTAAATAAGGAGCAAATCGTTTAAGACTGTGAATTCCAGAAAACACTTTGTTACAAGTCTCAACGATCTGATCCTTCCAACCCAAACTTCTGTTTATCAACAGTCCTAAATTCTTCACTTTATCACTGTAATCAAAATAGTGGTCCATTATCTTCAACTTAGGGGCACTTGTCAAGTCAATTTTAGGTATAAGTCTAGAAGATCCAATAACGATAATCTGAGTCTGGCTTTCGTTAAGTTTTAAACCATGTCTGTGAGCCCAAGAAATAATAGAAGTAATGTCGATATTAGTATCATTTACAGTATTTTGAAAGTTGGAAATGGGAAAGAGTTGATAAATCTGAAGATCGTCGGCGTATAAGTGGCAATGTGAGTGTTGTATGACAGTAGTTACATCGTTAATGTACAGTGAAAACAGCAATGGATCTAAAACAGAGCCCTGAGGCACCCCTCGGGTGACAAGCCTCCAGCAGGACTCATCGTTGTAGGTCTTCACACACTGACGGCGATTCGACAAATAAGACTCAACCCAACCGACGCAACTCTCCGAGAAACCAACAGCCTTGAGTTTAAAAAGAAGGAGTGGGTAATATACGCAATCAAGTGCCTTTGAGAAATCAAAGAGTGTTAAAACAGTTCTCTGTCTTTTATCCATTGCAGATCGAATGTCCTCGGTTATTTTGAGAAAGGCACTTGTGGTGCTGTGCTGAGGTCGTAAGCCAGATTGAATATTTGACAGTATATTGTTATGTTCAATGTAAGAGGACATTTGATTATGGACAATTCTTTCAAGGCATTTAGACAGGGCGGGAAGAATACTGCGGGCCTGTAGTCAGAAGGTGATGTGGGTGAAGTATTTTTCTGCAAAGGACGTACAATGGCGTTTTTCCAGGCAGCTGGGAAAACTGATAGACTTAAAGACTTGTTAAAGATTGATGTAATAACTGGAAGTGTAACTGAAAATGAATCTTTAATAAATTTTATTGGAAAGTTATCTGCACCTACTACCTAAATGTGTGGTACATTCTAACTGTGCAAGAAATAAGGGTTTAAGCAATTTGTGTTTTATGATGAAAGGAGATAGTGGATCAAAGCTTTAAACTAAAAACAATTTCCCTCATTTATGTGACATATTGAAAATAGTAGAAACCCTTATTGGTCATAACTAAATGCAATAAGAGCTCATATGAGGATGTGACCTAGATGATGAAAATAAAGATACTTGCATTAGAACTAGAACTTTTAAGTATAATACGTAACTTCAAATTGTTGTAATGTTTCCTTTTTTTAATATTATCAGTTTACATAATATGGATTTACTTATGAACCAAAATCAGAAAGATTGCCATAGTACGTCTATTCTACATATAACCAAATAAGAATGAAGCGTGAAATATGTTTTAAATTCGATAGTCAGTTTGTGTTATTACTCGGCTATAGTTTGACAAAAAAATCTGTAAAATATTAAAAGCTGCTAGGCTTTAATTGGCATATTATTAAAATAATTTTAAAAATAGTAATCAGAGCTTTTTATTGATGAATGTGATGTTTTTTGATTAGGATAATAATTACTCCATTCCATTCTTATATTGTACAAGCAAAAAAAATAGAATAAGGTCAAGTATATTACAGAAAAATTTGTTAACTAAACAGGTGGGATTTCAACAATGTGAATCACTTTTGATACAATTCCTTATTTAACTATCCTGAGGAAACTTTAGCTTCGTAATGTGTAGTTTTTTATATTGAATGCGGGAATAAACAAATTTACTGCGCATTTGCCTAAAACGTATTCGCAGGCGCTAGCGGCAGAGCCAAGTATAAAGTTGGAGTTGAAGCGCCTGTTAAACATCGATGGTACTATGTACCCAACAAAACAATGTTGGCGATCCGCTTACGAGTCTGCAGAGGCTGTCGGCCATGTTGGTTTTAATCCCATAAGAACAATGCTATTTGTGAATCCATATTTGTTCGTTATTTATTGACCAAACGTTGTTTATGATGTGTTTAAACGTTATCATATTGCTCATTGAGCTTTTTGTATTTTGAAGGCATACGCCTAGTTTTCAAAATAGGAAAAATAAAGACTTAAAACTAAATATATTTATATTTTTCCTATATTTTTCCTATCAGGAAATCTCAAAACAATTCCAACGTGCTATTTCAGTCTTGATCAAGTATTTTTTTTAAACCATTTAAAAATAGCTGTTTAGTTTGGATACCCGTGATCGGATTTGGATGATTTAGATTGTCCGGTTCGAAAATAACATTGTTCTTATGGGATTAAAACCAACATGGCCGACAGCCTCTACGCACTCTTAAAGGATCTTCTAAACTCTCGTCGACAATACTTACATACCAAATAAACGATCTTATGTTGTATTTATCATCTAGTTTGATATAAATGATTAGGATCATTCTGGAGATTTGTTGATTTTGTTATAACACTTTAGTCAGTTTTAAATAATCAAGAATGATTCATCCGTAGTCAACCGTATGTTAGAGGTACATACGGCAGTCTTATAGTACACATGTTTGGTCAACAACGAATCAATTATAATAGTTGTCATTATTTAGTACAGAAAGTTTATAATCAGTGATTGTGCTTGTAATACATATTATACTCTAAATTATCCTCTACTATATATAACGGACATTAAAACATTCAAGTTAAAACATATATTTAATTATAACTGCATATTTTTCACCTGGGATGTTATGAATGTAGCCTCAATTATCTTAGAACTTTGGCTTAAGCGGCCGATGTCATAACTAGAATCTACAGTTTCCGGTGACAACCGCGTCAATTTTCTTGTTCGCTTGTTAAGCAAGATGGTGTATTGGATGTATAGTAGATTAGTACTAAGGTCTCATAACGAAGAAACTATGTCAAAAACAGATTGGATCAAAAGCCTTATTGTTCACACGTCCTTTAAAAATAAACTGGAGAAGTCAAATTTACTAAACCACCCACTTAATTCCAGGGTGAGCCTGAATATGTGTATTAAATCATTGTAAAATTAACCATCTAGCTTAAATTCATGTCTAAAAAGATGAACAAAAAGAGAAAAAAACCAATGTCAATCACACGATAGGCAAAATATAATTTCCTGACTTAATATTTGTTAAATAACAACTAAATAATTTATGAATTTAATCATTATTCCTAATTCGGATTTTTAACTGGAAATTTAAGAAAAAGGGGTTTTTTATTTACAGGCGAAAAGGGTAAAGTTATTTGCTACCAATGTCCAGCCAGGATTCTTACAAGACTGGAATTACAAAGTAGACCCTTGAAAGTTTCATTGAAAATGGTTCTCAAGATGTCCTTTTATATTATAGTCCAAATATCCAGACTTGCTCAGTAAATCTTGTGGATTTAACAACGGAACAAAAACAACAAATGTTTATGCTCCCACAGGAACCTAACCTCCTTATGCGTTAAGCGTTGTAAAAATGCTTAACGTGCGTGATAAATATATTGTTTTTCTGCCTTTCGGTCGTTGTTGCGTGTGAACATCTCTTGTTGTTTATTTCTCGACAAGTTGCTTTATTGTAGGCAAAAAATAAAACCTGTATAAGTAGCAAGTTTTCCATAGTATTGGTTTAGATTTTTTATTAGTTTATTGTAAATAGTTTTGAATTCAAGTTCTAATCACAGTCTAATGCTGGACCTGAAGGTGATAAGAAGGCATATGTCAGGTTTTTATGTTAGTTTTTAGCGGATTAGAGTACCCTTTATTATTATTATTATTATTAGTTTTTATTTATTTTATTTTTATTTTATTTGTTGTGGCTTCTAATGTTACGAAATTTAGTTTACAAAAGTGTCCCTTTGTAATTTTCTATGGCTTTAAGTAATAATTGTTTATGAAGCATAACTTTATTTGTATACGTATTTATTTTTTACTTTTTATATAAAAGTAACATTTTCATTTTATTTACGTCTGGCTGGTAGTGGCCCGTTCCCCTCCCACAGGCATGTGCCCATGAGGGGAACTATTTCCACCCGTTGTTATATGTTCTTTACATTGTGATTATTTTTTTTTTTTGTGAATAAAATGTTTTATCTATCTATCATTACCTATCATAGATTCTAAGCACAAATAAGGTTCACGTTGAAAATAATTTTTTTTTTTTTAGTTATATATAGTGTTAGTTGGCCACAAGCTTTCGGAAAAGTAGTCTCTCATATTGAGTATACGCTTGGCCCTTAGAATCACGTTAAATATTTTGAAAAAGCAATTTTTCCAGAACCATCATCTGAAGCATTACAAAAATCCCATTTAATTTAATGCTATATTGAATTTAGAGAAATAACCGTAAAATCTTTAAATAATTATAATCTAGGAAGCTGGAGCCTTATTAAACCTCGAATGTGTCCTGGAACTAAGTAACTTATTTAAAAAAGTCTATACGTTAATAACTGCAATAAGTTTCGATGAATGTGTTTGGTAGTTACATATAACTACAAAGTTATAACGTAAAGACAGTAATGAGTTACATTCTAAACTTAGTAAATATGATCAAAGTAATCCAATGACTTTGAACTACTTATGAAAGTGTTAATGTCTAATAGTAATAAAGTTACTTTTTCCTTGTAAAAGAGTTTATGGAAATGTTCCATTATTTGTTTGGTTGGTTTTACATTGCATAAATAATTCTAGACTACCTTTAATATGTAAATGAGTTAATGCATCTCTGCAATTACTATCTGGAGGACAGTTAATTGAAAAACACTTACAGCGCATTAGTTACAATTAGTTTAAGTCATAAATGTGTTCCTGTGGATACATTATTTGTAACAGGCAACCATGATGTGGAATAGTTGCGCAAATAATTGTTTACGTTACCTAAAAAAGAATTTAAAATTAAACTAAAGCTGTCCGCATTTAGGAAAAGCATAATGTTGACGAATATGAACCTAAAATATTAAAGAAGATATACATATTAGAAAATGCATTAAAATGTATTGATTAAAATCCAATATGTTGGCTTAGTTGTATGCGTTCTTAAAATTGTAATAAATTGATTACAACTTATGTTATACGAGAAAAGTGTTTATTGTTTATATAATATTTCGATATGTAATATATACCCACATCGATATACTTACAGGACAAATTTGTTTTCTTTTTTTTCCCAAATTTTTGTAATTACTTTTTTCGGCTTTTCCACTGAAAAATACGACCATGTTCTTGTTTATTAGCTTTTTATTTACTATGAAAAAAAATCAGCCACAAAATCGACAATGCTCCTGTTCTATATAACTACCCAAATGACTAATATCTTTAATTATGTTCGAAATTGTTTAAATAATGTACCAATTCACATCAAATTCAGCTGCAATGTTCCTCTATAGTGACTCGAACTATACACCATCCAATTACGTGTTACCCGACTGGATTTACTGTCCTTAAGCTAGTCAAGTAATCATCATTTAATCACGCTGTTGATTACTCTCCCCATTTTAATTAATCCAATTTTTGTTTTATATTGGTGGTTGTAATTTATGACGTGTTATTTTTTATATTTAAATACTGCTGTTTCTACGTTTTATTTTGTTATTACATTAATACAGCCGTCTGAAATTTATTTTCAGATATAGTCTATGGTAGTTTATACTCTTAAAAGAAAAAAGTATGTGCCAGTAAACAATTTAAGCTAAATAGTAATAGCGCTGATTTAATCTTTTAATAATGGATACAACAGAAATAAAACTTAAATTTTTAACTTAAAGTGGCTGGAAAAACAACTTTATATAATTTATAAGAGCATGCAGTCACTATTTTAATATCATTCTTCTTAATTTCACGAATCAGTGTAACACTTGTTTAATAAGCTATTTGTCTTATGTCAACTTAACCTAAAAGTTTATCGATCCAGGACTTCTAAGGCTCTCATGATTGGCTAGTTTATTTAACTGAAATTAAGACAATGTACTTATTTCCAGAATCCCCCTATTTGACGTACGAGTTTGTAAATAAAGTATAAGCTAAGAAGTAATTTATAAAATAGTTTTTCTAATCCATTAAATAACAATCTCTTTATGCTAACTCTGGAAGAACACTGCAGTATGTAAATATCTTGTTTATCAAGGTACATCTAAATAAACAAGAGACGCCCCGAGCTCTGGAAAATAATTTATGACTAACCCCTGGACAAACAGTAAATGTGGGACTATCACTAAAAACCCGTTTAATGAAGAAAGTAATGCAATATCTACTGTAGAGGTAGTGTGTGTTACTTGTTATTAGTGAACCACACCGACCTTTAATGTAGATAAACAGCTGTCCGGCGGCCGTGCCTTGCTTTGTGTTCTCGCTAAACTCCGACAACTTAGGTTTGTCAAGCTTTACAACATGACTTTTAGCCAATACTTGAACAACAAAGTACAGGATATGATTCGTTGAGTGTGAAAATGTTTATAGTTAGATGTTTTATGTTGAATGATTAAAACAATCAATTAAATTATACATTATTCTATTTTAAATACATGATTTTAGCTAAGTTACATTTTTTAAGCAAATTAAAAGAATTGTTCTGGTAAAGTTTTGAGAACAGTATGACTGTATATGGTTTACTATATTACTCGTATATTAAAAATACTATTTAACTATAACATCATACCAGTAGAGCAATACATACGCTCTACATTCGATAAGACATACATAAATACACAATTTATTCATGATTTAGCCCACTAACTTACATCTGTATTTAGATATAAAAAATATTTATATGACTAAAGAAAACCGATATATCTTGGAGACTCAACCTTCAGTTGTATATGAGCACCAATTATAGGTTAAAGACAAACGCGAAACGGAAGCGTGGAGTACTGAAATGAGGTTTGGCTTTCCGTTTTGACTTTGATACCTCATTTCCAATAACCTATATTTTTATTAAAATACCTTACTCAAATTTTTCCTAATACAAATGTATGAATCTAAAAACACTCAGTTATTAGATGAATCATGCAAATAAAAACACCGGGAATAAATTAAAACTAAGACACATTGTTGTTAGGAAAAAAATCTTCGTGACTAGTTATATAATGTAAAGAGAGATTATACTGAAAAATTAAGCGCAATTTCGACCGTGAAAAGAACATGTTTAGTTCACCATTCTGCTAATTTTTCTTTTCGTGAGGTTAACACAAAAATGCATACTTTTAATTTAAGTATCTTGCAATTATGGTTGTACAACATTTTCTAATAAAAATTAGACATTAACGAAATGTAATGAGTTAATATTGATTCTTGTTTTTGTAAGTTAATATAAAACAGGACAATCATATAAATTTGCTTTATTGTTGAGTAAAATTAAACCATCACATGAATAGGACGATTAGCAATGAAACTACGAATCATGGAAAATGAAAGTACTTGTAAAAAAATCGTAAGTACATTGTTTTAATCGTGTTATTATTATTTAAAAATAAAAATAATTCAAACATGCAACCAACAATGTGAAAAGTTACTTCACATTTATGTCACCAATTTGTTGATTAAAATAGTTTCATACTCCAGACTGGAAAGAAAGAAGTGCACAATCAAATTACTGAGTGTTTGCACATCCTAACAGGGTTAGGTAGTAAAGTGTGAAGTGAGACAGGGAAGAAGGGGGTAAAAAGGGGAGAAATGTGGAGAAAATTGGCTTCTAGACTTCTACAATAGTGATGTATTGTTGCACTCATGGTGGAGCGATTCCTATTCTGTCGTTGCTTTAAATGAATTTGACAAATATTTTTACTGTAACATAGATTAAACATCCACTGTGCAGCCTTTTGGTGTACATACTACATTTTATATTTTTACCTTAAATAAATCTACTGAAATTTAACACCCTATGATTTCATAACTTTTCCTCATCATCACCTTAAAAGTAAGTAATTTTTTCTACTAATAGATATTACAGGAATAGTTTTAAATTTACTTCTTATTCCTTTCTAATATTTTTATTTGTTTAGTACCTAACCTATAATAATATAAAATTTATACAAAAATAATAATTATTAAATCCAAGCAGTTATAAAAATGACTTTTAACCTAATCTAGTAATCTTAGTGCATCACAAAGTTTTACAGCCAGTTATAAACATGGAATTGTTGAAAAGCACATGTTACTTATATTCAATGTTCAGATTACATCTTTGATTGTGTGAGACTTGCACAATTTTTTTTAAATACTTATCAGTAGTATTTAAACAAATACTACAGATAAGTAATTTTATAAGTCTACTCATATTACATTTTACTATACAGATAGTAAATGCTTGCTTCATTTCTGTCAGATCATGTTTATATTGATTTGGATATGTGTGAACCAATATTCTGGTTTATATAACTGCAAATATTATATATACTATTTAAAATAATATTTTGTGTGATTAATGTTATTTTAAGCTCTTAATTTAATATCTATGGTTAATTACTTGGTATAAACCTGTTTTATTTCTAACTAATAAGTGGTTTGTGTTTTTTTTTTATTTTTTATTATTATTTGCTTGAAAAGAAAAAAAATCTGCATTGACAAGACTTTTTAACACGTATGGTTAATAATCTTTGATAAGTTACTATAAGATAATAGTACATTTCTTACAGAAGTAACGTAAAGCATTTACTATCTATAATATTATATTATATCCTTTGTACTACAGAAACCACCTTCCATCCTCAGTAGGCTTGTAGTAACAAGTTTTAGTAATAGAGGCAGTTAGGGTAGTTTGTTCAAAAGCTGGTTAAGGGAACATTCTTGTTCACTCCAGATTGTTCTTAGAAGTAGGCTTGTGGTAACAAGTTTCTGTAATAGAGGCAAAGTTAGGGTAGTTTGTTCAACAGCTGGTTAAGGGAACATTCTTGTTCACTCCAGATTGTTCTTAGAAGTAGGCTTGTGGTAACAAGTTTCTGTAATAGAGGCAAAGTTAGGGTAGTTTGTTCAACAGCTGGTTAAGGGAACATTCTTGTTTACTCCAGATTGTTCTTAGAAGTAGGCTTGTGGTAACAAGTTTCTGTAATAGAGGCAAAGTTAGGGTAGTTTGTTCAACACCTGGTTAAGGGAACATTCTTGTTCACTCCAGATTGTTCTTAGAAGTAGGCTTGTGGCAACAAGTTTCTGTAATAGAGGCAAAGTTAGGGTAGTTTGTTCAACACCTGGTTAAGGGAACATTCTTGTTCACTCCAGATTGTTCTTAGAAGTAGGCTTGTGGTAACAAGTTTCTGTAATAGAGGCAAAGTTAGGGTAGTTTGTTCAACAGCTGGTTAAGGGAACATTCTTGTTTACTCCAGATTGTTCTTAGAAGTAGGCTTGTAGTAACAAGTTTCTGTAATTGAGGCAAAGTTAGGGTAGTTTGTTCAACACCTGGTTAAGGGAACATTCTTGTTTACTCCAGATTGTTCTTAGAAGTAGGCTTGTGGTAACAAGTTTCTGTAATAGAGGCAAAGTTAGGGTAGTTTGTTCAACACCTGGTTAAGGAAACATTCTTGTTTACTCCAGATTGTTCTTAGAAGTAGGCTTGTGGTAACAAGTTTTTGTGTTAGAGGCAAAGTTAGGGTAGTTTGTTCAACACCTGGTTAAGGGAACATTCTTGTTTACTCCAGATTGTTCTTAGAAGTAGGCTTGTGGTAACAAGTATCTGTAATAGAGGCAAAGTTAGGGTAGTTTGTTCAACAGCTGGTTAAGGGAACATTCTTGTTTACTCCAGATTGTTCTTAGAATTATCTCGTTATTTTAAGTTTATTTTTTATACAATATTTTTTTCAGTATACTTAACCAGTATCCAAGTTGAAAATTAAATAAATCCTAGGTATTATTTACGTCAATATCAATGTTTGTTTAATTTAAAAGTGTGTTTATTTAAATTCCAACACAATATAACAATATTTTTAATATTAAAACGTTAGATCAATCTTAAAGGTTTTTTTCTTTTATATTTAAATATAATAATTCGTCACTAAATATGATTATTAAAAGTGTTATTTCCAGTATGCATAAAACTATATGAAGGATATTTTTTATTTTAAATTCGTAGTTCACGTAACTCATATCCTACAGTCCCTGGATGAGAAACGTATTTTGTGGTGGACAACTTTTAGTGCATTCTAGTATTTTATACTTTACAGTTTTTAAGAGAGAAATAAATGTTCTAGCTTTTTGAGGCTATTTCTGTAGTAAACGGTCAACGGATTTTGATTACTTTGTTTCTTATAGTATTTATATTGACCTACGTATACTATAATGTTATTGACATTGATTGTAGGTAAAGTTTTCTCAGGAGCACAGAGTCAAAAATGAAGGAAGAAATAAATCTAATTAGTCAGTTATCCAGTTCTGATGTGATAACTAGTTTTAGACTATATGATATTTTAGATTTTTCCTTGATCATAATCAACATATGATCAAGTACTTATTCGGTGAACGAGAGTCTACAGAATCACTCAGGGGAGAGGAGAAAGTAGCGAGAATAAGAATCACTTATTTTTCTTTAGAGATTCATCAATAGACACTTTCACAATATTATGCTGCAATGAAGAAGCTTGTTATTCAAAATGTAGTATAAATTATAATAAAAACTTTAAAACCACATAACATATCAAACAAATTTATGAAAAAAGACATGCAAGACCAGATCTAAACATTACAGAGCCCTCGGAACAAGAGCTTGTAGCAGCAGCGTCCATATCATGACAAGGCTTGTTGGGTCAGATGGCATTCCAACTGCCAAGGGGGAAAGCCTCCCAAACTTCCTTCTTCAAATGTTCAATGAGTTCCCAGAGGCTGGGAGACAGCTTGATTGGCGCTGATCAGAAAGAGTAAGGATAATTCGGACACTCCGTTGGCGAACAGACCACTGTGCTTGCTTGTACGACGATGACATTCCTGGATATATTTCCGATGCAGAGATTTCTGGTGACTGTCGGAGACTTCGGTTACCTATTACCCCAGCAATACGTCTTCCACTTAGACCATCGAGAATACCAGACTCAGCAGATCGTACCGTTGATATTAAGCATATGTTCAAATCAGCTGGAAAGGCATTCCAGAGCCATTTCAGTGGACCTTCAGTGTTCCCAAGAATCTCCTGACTGTCGTGAAGAACTATCTAAAGGACAACAGGAAGGTGAGTGAAGGACTCGATGCTAAGGCTTGACCTGTGTAATGATTCATACAATGACTTCTTCGGTTTAAAGTTTCCCTAAAATATCTTCCATTATTGAACAGAGTTGTCAATATATACCGATTACTTAGACGCCATCATCACAGAAAAAATAAGGTATAGAAACAGGAAAAGAAGATAAAAACGTAAAACATAATTTTTTTGTGGCTGCGTTTATCTTCAGAGCTTCACTATTGGGAAAGAGAGTTAAATAAGTTGGTCTAAGTTGAAGGAAATTTGTGAGCTTAAAAATTTAACTAGCTGGAAGGAGAGAGATGGGATTGATTTTATATAAACACATTAATGAAACTATATTGTGGTGTTATTACCATGAAAGTTTTAAATATGTAAGTGAAATTAAAAATTATAATTTTTAGCTTAAGATGTTGGCTAAGTTGATGATGGATTACATTTCACTAATGGATCGAAGGGGATAGTCTAATCCCATGGTGTAAGTGACCTACATACACCATGTCTAATCCCAACTCATAAACCTCCGCTCATCCTGCGAATATATATTGTCGCATTTTATAGAATTTTGAATATGATAGTACAAATTTAGTGAATATGACAAATAAAAATTAAGTTGACATAATTAACACGTTTTAATTAATTTTTATCTAGTTTAATAAAATTTGAAAAAATTAACCTCAAAGACGAAAGGATTTAAATGATGATAAAGGGGTGGTTTACCACTTGATAAAACAACAGACAGGCTTTGCTGTAAACGTCAAGAGGAACCAAATAAAGTGACAAAGCTCTTAAGACTCACCATTGTATTGTTAAAGTGTAAAGTGCTTATTTTCCCAAGAGACTGACCTACTTAAAAAGATAAGCTGATTTGTCTTCTGCCATGACAAATACAATATCTTAATAATACAGTAATTAAACATAAATAAACGTAGTCATTTCCCTCTTATCTTTTACTTACGTAATATTGCTTAGTATGTCTCATAAGTGTTACGTAATATAAAATGTATATACGAGTATTTGTTAAGTATATGGTGTCATTTAATTTTATCTTACTTCTATTTTGTAACTGAACAAATCAAGAAGGGGGATAGATGGAGTAAAACACAAATCATAACATGCTATAGTTTATGTCATTTTTAGTATGCCAAAACAACTAATATTAACTCATACAATTCTAATCTAAGGGCTGTAGGCCAAGAACCGATATAAAAGGACAGATAAGCCTTCAGTACACTTTCCTGAGTATACAAGTCCACTGACACAAGACACAATAAAATAAATACAAACAGCTTACCCTATCAGGACTTTTCATGACCCGTGAACAGTACCGTTGGCACTGATACTGTATGTTATTTATGTAATGCGTCTTGTTTGTTTTCTTGTGTATTGTGAAGGTGGTTTTGTCATCTAAGCCGAGTTTTATGCTGTCCCATTATGAAATTTGTGATCCCTCCTATTTTATTATTATGTTTATATTATTTCACTTTTATATAAAATTTAGTTACTAGTATATAGGTCCAGTTCTACCCACAACTGTTCACTGTTGCAGCTATTCTGTCACTGGGGCACCTAGTCTTTCACCGGTTCAACTAGTCTTTCATTGAGGCAACTAGTGTTTTACTGAGGTAACTAGTCCATCACTGGTGTAAATACTCTTTCGCCGGTGCAACTGGTCTTTCACTTGGGCAACTAGGTTAAAATGCACCCAGAAGCATCGGAAAGAGTCTCTAGCCAATTGCAAACAAACAAA
This sequence comes from Stictocephala bisonia, assembly GCA_035578905.1. NCBI lineage: Eukaryota > Metazoa > Arthropoda > Insecta > Hemiptera > Membracidae > Stictocephala > Stictocephala bisonia. The sequence continues at coordinate 94,702 of JAQJVL010001994.1, forward strand.
TAAAATTGATTCTTAAAAAAAAACAAAAAAAAAAAAAACACGGTTTGAATGGGTGAAAATTTTAAATTGGCAAACACTATAAGAGCAGAATATTGAATTTGTAGTATTCCAAGAGACAAGAATTACAGATAGAAGCACAATAGAATTCAGCCATTGCAAAAACAACTGAATTTATTCATGCAATAAAAGAAAACCTAATAAAGCAGCTATAACAAAACTGACACGTCAAACCTCACATACTCCGGCAAAAATTTTGTACTGCAAATTTTAAAGGGTGCCAGTAAAAACACTCAACAACCTGGTTTAGGAAACGAGAGATCATTGAACAAATATTAAAAACATGTTTTACAATGAAAGGCCCTTTAAAATAACGATGTTTAAAGGATGAAATCACAATGTGTTTAAAATTTAATAAGTCCTTTTTTTCTTTAAAAATATTGCTTGCCGTTTCACATGGGTCTACAGGCTTGTTCGTGATCCTAATTCAACCATTGACTTACCAATCGTTACCCTTGGCCATCGCAGTCCGAAGCCTCAGCCAATGAGCCATCACGCCGGGTCCGTATGTATGAATTTGCGTTTTTTTCAAGGGGTTGTTTAGACTACAGGTAGATTGCACTAATTGGATGTGATATTAGCTGCAGTTGTATCTTTTCATTATATCTGATGACTGATATGAGGACTATGTACAGCAAAATTATTCTTTGATTTTTAAGTGTGGTCTCCACACTTAGCTTAATTTTATGTAAAACTAAGTCCATCTCTAAAGTTTAATTACAGGTCAAAGGATACTGCATGGTCTCCATAGATGCAGTTATGCCATATAATAGGAAGGACATACGACACAAAGACTTCCTGTGAGTGTTCATTAATCCCACATGGGAGAGAATTACTGAACCGTAGAAGCCACTTCCGGTACTCTCTGATGAATCAAGAGCATATGATACATCAATGGATACTGCACGTTGTCATTTGTTATGCCACAGATAGACAACATGGGAAGGAACAGATGACACTCAGAATTCCTGTGAGTGCTCACTAATTCCACATGTGAGAGAATTACTTAACGGTTGAAAGCCACTTTCTGCACTCTCTAATAAATCACAGGAAAACTATCAAAAACGTGTAAAAAAAAAACATTTTAAATCCAATTGATTTTGCGTTGATTGCGCCAAATGTTTTTAATTTACCTTCATGAACAAGTAATATAATAGACCAGAGTTCTAATCATCCTTTGATTACGAAGAAACGAGTTCAGTTTCTTAAGAAATACAGTAGTGATTCAAAGGGAAGTTATTAAAATGTGAAAATTAACTGTACAGAAACTGCATTAGAGGGAGACAAAATATCTTTTATACCAGTTACTTTAAAAGTTACTTTCTTGCTTTCATACTGCAGCTCATTTCATTCGTTTGAACTATTTTGCAGTAATTGGAACTGTTGATTGGAGAACCTTGTTTTAATTTTCAATTATGGAAATCATGTAACGTACCCTAACTAAACATGACATCTCATCAGGTACACGTTTATTAGGTGGATCAAGAGAATATTTACGTTTTACAGAGCCTAGAAAAACTTATAACGTACATGTTAAGTGCACTTTGATCTACTGTTTCATATTATTTCTTCCATCTCCATATTATTCTGAAATTTAAGTAATATTTTGTTGTACCTACTTATTTTACACAGAATACAGAACTTTAAATCTAATATGCTAAAAGGTGATACATTTTTTATAACAGGTTAACACTAATACACATAATTATTTATAAAATATTTTTAAACTTGTAGTAAGTAAAATATTAAGAGTGAAAACTTACAAAATTTAACAAAAGTGTTGGTTTTTCAAGGTTCCAAACCTAACTTCTATAGTATTAACGAACTTTTGCAGAACTTGTTATAATCAAAAGTAACCATTGCTTGGATTTAACAATGAAGCTTATGATAATTCATACATTTGAATCTAAAAATCCAAGGTACATAAATTTTTCAACAAGAAATGTGCCTATGTTTATTAGTGCAACATTAATTCAAGGTAATCTTAACAGTTATATACAGCATGAAAAATTTTTGAACGACTCATCGTTTGCACATATAATGTGTTTTGATGTTAAATTTGTGTTGGTTTCGTAAAAAACTCGAATTGTAATAATCAGTAAGCTGTTTAGGCCACAATTTTATTTGATATATGCTTCTTGAAATACCTTCTTCTTTTATTAACGTCTTCTGCTACATTAAATGTTAAAAGCAGTATGAATAATCAACAAAAAGCCTTGAAATTTATTATTTTTGTCTAAAATGTTTTGATAAAACTAGAGGATCACTTAATAAAGCAATGGTAAACTAAAACTAATCAATTATATATAAATAAAACACTTAAACATAATATAATAATTTTTTACTGTAAATAAGAATGCACTTTTAAGAGGTAGTTTCAAATGTCTTAATACATCTTAATTGACGGTGTGTATTGAAAACAGATAATAAGTTACTTTAAGAGGGATAGAAATGTTTGTCAAATCAAGGCTAATCTTCCCTTGATACGGAATTAGGCGTTGCGAGTAAACTATTCACAGATGTGCAGTTGTCCAATCACGGCCGAGTTTCTCTTAAGACAATACGGGCAAACAAGCATTGCTAGTCAGCTATTTGATAATGTGCAGTTGTCCAATCACGGCCGAGTTTCTCTTAAGACAATACGGGCAAACAAGCATTGCTAGTCAGCTATTTGATAATGTGCAGTTGACCAATCACGGTTGATTTTCCCTTGAGACTGACAAGCGGGTATTGCTATCGTGAGCTACTTACAGGTTTGCAATCACAGCTGATTTACCCTTGAGACTGACAAGCGGATATTACTATCGTGAGCTACATACAGTTGTGCAATCACGGCTGAGTTTCCCTTGAGACTGACAAGCGGGTATTACTATTGTGAGCTACTTACAGTTGTGCAATCACGGCTGAGTTTCCCTTGAGACTGACAAGCGGGTATTACTATCGTGAGCTACTTACAGTTGTGCAATCACGGCTGAGTTTCCCTTGAGACTGACAAGCGGGTATTACTCTCGTGAGCTACTTACAGTTGTGCAATCACGGCTGAGTTCCCTTGAGACTGACAAGCGGGTATTACTATCGTGAGCTACTTACAGTTGTGCAATCACGGCTGAGTTCCCTTGAGACTGACAAGCGGGTATTGCTATCGAGCTACTTACAGGTTTGCAATCACAGCTGATTTACCCTTGAGACTGACAAGCGGATATTACTATCGTGAGCTACTTACAGTTGTGCAATCACGGCTGAGTTTCCCTTGAGACTGACAAGCGGGTATTACTATCGTGAGCTACTTACAGTTGTGCAATCACGGCTGAGTTTCCCTTGAGACTGACAAGCGGGTATTACTCTCGTGAGCTACTTACAGTTGTGCAATCACGGCTGAGTTCCCTTGAGACTGACAAGCGGGTATTGCTATCGAGCTACTTACAGGTTTGCAATCACAGCTGATTTACCCTTGAGACTGACAAGCGGATATTACTATCGTGAGCTACTTACAGTTGTGCAATCACGGCTGAGTTTCCCTTGAGACTGACAAGCGGGTATTACTATCGTGAGCTACTTACAGTTGTGCAATCACGGCTGAGTTTCCCTTGAGACTGACAAGCAGGTATTACTATCGTGAGCTACTTACAGTTGTGCAATCACGGCTGAGTTTCCCTTGAGACTGACAAGCGGGTATTACTCTCGTGAGCTACTTACAGTTGTGCAATCACGGCTGATTTCCCTTGAGACTGACAAGCGGGTATTACTATTGTGAGCTACTTACAGTTGTGCAATCACGGCTGAGTTTCCCTTGAGACTGACAAGCAGGTATTACTATTGTGAGCTACTTACAGTTGTGCAATCACGACTGAGTTTCCCTTGAGACTGACAAGCGGGTATTACTATTGTGAGCTACTTACAGTTGTGCAATCACGGCTGAGTTTCCCTTGAGACTGACAAGCAGGTATTACTATTGTGAGCTACTTACAGTTGTGCAATCACGGCTGAGTTTCCCTTGAGACTGACAAGCAGGTATTACTATTGTGAGCTACTTACAGTTGTGCAATCACGGCTGAGTTTCCCTTGAGACTGACAAGCGGGTATTACTATTGTGAGCTACTTAAGTTGTGCAATCACGGCTGAGTTTCCCTTGAGACTGACAAGCAGGTATTACTATTGTGAGCTACTTACAGTTGTGCAATCACAGCTGATTTACCCTTGAGACTGACAAGCGGGTATTACTATCGTGAGCTACTTACAGTTGTGCAATCACGACTGAGTTTCCCTTGAGACTGACAAGCGGGTATTACTATTGTGAGCTACTTACAGTTGTGCAATCACGGCTGATTTACCCTTGAGACTGACAAGCAGGTATTACTATCGTGAGCTACTTACAGTTGTGCAATTACGGCTGAGTTTCCCTTAAAACTGACAAGCAGGTATTGCTTTCGAGCTACTTGTAGTTGTGCAATCAAAACTGAGTTTCCCTTGAGACTGACAAGCAGGTATTACTATCGCGAGCTACTTACAGTTGTGCAATCACGGCTGAGTTCCCCTTGAGACTTACAAGAAGCTATTGCTATCGAGCTACTTACAGTTGTGCAATCACGGCTGAGTTTCCCTTGAGACTGACAAACAGCTATAGGTAATAAATTACAGATGTAACATGTAAATTACATTTGATTTAGATATATTTTCTTTCTATTTCAGGTTAATTGGATTTAATATGTTACTGTTTCAAGTGTACATATTGTAGTATACATTATCATTTGCAATGCATTCATTGAAAAAAATTCCCCTTTTTTTATTTGTTAAGATTCATTTTAATCTCAATACCGGGCTAATATTAGATACTTCTTTTACAATTACAATGAAAGCTTGCTATAAAACATATAAATATATATATATATATATATATATATATATATATATATATATATATATATATATATATATAAATATAGTTTTGTTAAAATATACAATTAAAATAAAAATTTATAAACAACATTAAATATTTATATTGCAAACATTTTACACAAGTTAAACTGCCATAACAAAGAGTTATAAAAGCGATTTGTGGTGTATAATCTAAATCCCAGACACTCCTCTCTTCTCAAAGCTTTGTAAAACTCAAGTTATCCACCTTCTAGACTAAGTTTCGTAGCTCTTGAAAGAAATTAATTCATACCTGATAAAACATGCAATGTTTTATTTCTTATATAATTCTTTAGATTACGTCTGGCAAAGGGAAACGTAGATTGAACTTTGTCATATCAAACATGCTGCTGCAGCAAAGTGTCTGTCTAGGGTGGTATTTTATCCTTTTCACCAAGCTCCGTATTATGTGTTTTTACTCAGAAAAATGATAATTAGGGTTGTATTGCGTAGGTTAATTAACTCCTCATAAATTCAATATGTAACCTTCAAATAGGAATTTTCAATTTGAATTTTTAATTAACAATGCATGTAAAATCAGTGATATATCGCATGAATATAAAACCTTCAGTTCCCTTATTTACAACTTGTAATAATATCGATTAATCTAAGAAAACTAAGACACCCGCATCTATACATTTTGTTATGACGTGGAATGTTTACTTTTCTGTTTTTTAATAAAAAGTCAGAACCCGTATTTTAAAGAGATAGTTTTTATCTAAACCTCTTGAAGATCGATCCTTTTATGGTTGAAAGTTGGAAATGGTGACTACTTTGGCCTATTAAATGCTGCAAACATTCACTATGCTGCAAACGATCAAACACGGTAGGATAAGATATAAGGAATCAAAGAAAGGAGGAGGAAAACTCGTTGTATAAAAAACAGAATGATCCAGGACAGCTTTCTTTAAGTGAAATCCTGGAAAACCCACCATTTTTCATTAAAAATAAATATGTTCGATAAATTCTTGTTCAATTTATACAACACTGTTAGTTTCATTCCAAGTGAACATTCAAATAGTCCAGATTGAACATTTAAAACTCACCAAGAACACCTAATACACCTACCTACAATCGTACAGTGATGATAACCCTCCCACCGACTTATACAAGTACACTAGTATTGACCCAACCACCCATCCATACACCTACAATGGCATTAATACGATTGGAATGCACGTACAGAGGTGATGGCTCTCCCACCCACTGATTTGATGACACTACTCATTAAATGTTTTTAAAGTTTCTAGCCTAAAACCATAAATAATATTTTAAAAATATTGACTATATTGTGTGATAACTTTAACTTCATGTTTTTTCACTTTGTTGACTTAATATCAATTTATGATTCATAAAAATATATTAGATAGTAAATTAATACAAATAACTCGTTACCCTTTCTTATCCAATTAGACAATATTTTTGGAGGGTCATTTCATATATTTTCTTACTTGTTTATAGTATTCCAAATAAAAAATTCTGTATTATAAAATACAGAATGAATAAAAGAATGGTTATTTATGATAATTTGGCTATAGTTTATTAAGACTGGTATACAAAATATAATTCGCATTAATTTGAGGTTTTTTTAATCTATTTCATCAATGATAACATTATTCATAATGCATTTAAAAAAATAAAAATAGATTCTTTAAATATTGTGCTGTTAATTTATTTTAAATGCTTGACATTTTATACAGAAATGTGTACTCTACTTTTAAAAAGAGGAAGTGAGTGATATTGCCAGACACTCTACTGTGGATCCACCTTGAAGAGAGCACTTGTTGAGTTCTCTAGAGGTTAGACAATAAATGCTCATTACGAGCTGTGAAACGGCAAGGGGGCAAGCTTAAAAAATTCTCGTATGAAATCACTGTAACATTTAAGAATGTAGACAATGGCCAGTACGAATAGTTTTTTTTTTACAAAAAAATATGATTAATGTGCAAGCTGAAAATGAATTCCTACACGAGTTTTTTTTTTTTTTTTTTTTTTTTTTTTTTTACAGCATCTAAAACAAAATAAAGACACATTTAACGAATATGTCCATTAAAAGAATGGAGAGGATGGGTGGGTAAGAGGGCAACATTCTTGTTAGATAAGAAGACCTGTCACACATTTTGTACATTTCCATTGAGAGGAAGGAGAGGCACCATCACTGTGCCTCTCCTTTCGTTTTGGTGCAACTCTTACAATAAAGCCTCCAGAGGCAATTTAAACATCACAATCAGGGTGCAATTGCTAACAAACTTTGTTTCCAATTCTCTCACTTTCTAGACATATCACGGGCCATTCTGATGCTTTTCCATGACCAGCTTGACATTCTGAACAAGTACGTATAGTTAAGATTTCACTATAAAAATTCAGATTTTTCATCAAAAAAGTGCCAAAGGGGGGACCATTAGAAGATTTGAAATTTTTTGGTAAAAATCCAACCACGCAAATCTTCACGTATGACACACTTTTCTGGGGTAGAATTTTACACTGAATCAGGAAATGTCTTTTGTTTTGGTGTAACTCTTACAATAAAGCCTCCAAAGACAATTTAAACCTCACAATCAGGGCGCAATTGCTAACAAACTTTGTTTCCAATTCTGTCGCTTTCTAGACGTCTCACGGGCCATTCTGATGCTTTTCCATGACCAGCTGGACATTTTAAACAAGTATGTATAGCTAAGATTTCACCAGAAAAAAATAGATTTTTCATCGAAAAAGTGCCAAAGGGGGGAACATTGGAAGATTTGAAGTTTTTGGAGAAAAATCTAACCACGCAAATCTTGACGTATGACACACTTTTCTGGGGTAGAATTATACACTGTATCAGAAAATGTCTTTTGTTTTGGTGCAACTCTTACAATAAATTCTCCAGAGGCTATTTAAACATCACAATCAGGGCGCAATAGCCAAATAAACATGGTTTCCAATTCTCTCGCTTTCTAGACGTCTCACGGGCCATTCTGATGCTTTTCCATGACCTACTGGACAATCTTAACAAGTACGTATAGTTAAGATTTTACTAGAACAAATTCAGATTTTTCCTCGAAAAAGTGCCAAAGACCCCATTGGAAGATTTGAAGTTTTTTGAAAAAAATCCAACCACGCAAATCTTGACGTACGACACACTTTTCTGGGGTAGAATTATACTCTGAATCAGGAAATGTCTTTTGTTTTGGTAGAACTCTTACAATAAAGCCTTCAGAGGCAATTTAAGCATCACAATCAGGGCGAAATTGCTAACAAACTTTGTTTCCAATTCTCTCGCTTTCTAGACGTCTCACGGGCCATCCTGATGCTTTTCTATGACCAGCTGGACATTCTAAACAAGTACGTATAGTTCAGATTTCACTATAAGAAATTCAGATTTTTCATCAAAATAGTGCCATAGGGAGGGGGACCATTGGAAGATTTGAAGTTTTTTTATAAAAATCCAACCACGCAAATCTTGACGTATGACACACTTTTCTGGGGTAGAATTTTACACTGAATCAGGAAATGTCTTTTGTTTTGGTACAACTCTTACAATAAAGCCTTTAGAGGCAATTTAAACCTCACAATCAGGGCGCAAATGCTAACAAAATTTGTTTCCAATTCTGTCGCTTTCTAGACGTCTCATGGGCCATTCTGATGCTTTTCCATGACCAGCTGGACATTTTAAACAAGTATGTATAGCTAAGATTTCACCAGAAAGAAATTAGATTTTTCGTCGAAAAAGTGCCAAAGGGGGGACCATTGGAAGATTTGAAGTTTTTGGAGAAAAATCTAACCACGCAAATCTTGACGTATGACACACTTTTCTGGGGTAGAATTATACACTGTATCAGTAAATGTCTTTTGTTTTGGTGCAACTCTTACAATAAATTCTCCAGAGGCTATTTAAACATCACAATCAGGGCGCAATAGCCAAATAAACATGGTTTCCAATTCTCTCGCTTTCTAGACGTCTCATGGGCCATTCTGATGCTTTTCCATGACCTACTGGACAATCTTAACAAGTACGTATAGTTAAGATTTTACTAGAACAAATTCAGATTTTTCCTATTGGAAGATTTGAAGTTTTTTGAAAAAAATCCAACCACGCAAATCTTGACGTATGACACACTTTTCTGGGGTAGAATTATACTCTGAATCAGGAAATGTCTTTTGTTTTGGTAGAACTCTTACAATAAAGCCTTCAGAGGCAATTTAAGCATCACAATCAGGGCGAAATTGCTAACAAACTTTGTTTCCAATTCTCTCGCTTTCTAGACGTCTCACGGGCTATCCTGATTCTTTTCTATGACCAGCTGGACATTCTAAACAAGTACGTATAGTTCAGATTCCACTATAAGAAATTCAGATTTTTCATCAAAATAGTGCCATAGGGCCCCCCCGACCATTGGAAGATTTGAAGTTTTTTTATAAAAATCCAACCACGCAAATCTTGACGTATGACACACTTTTCTGGGGTAGAATTTTACACTGAATCAGGAAATGTCTTTTGTTTTGGTGTAACTCTTACAATAAAGCCTCCAAAGACAATTTAAACCTCACAATCAGGGCGCAATTGCTAACAAAATTTGTTTCCAATTCTGTCGCTTTCTAGACGTCTCACGGGCCATTCTGATGCTTTTCCATGACCAGCTGGACATTTTAAACAAGTATGTATAGCTAAGATTTCACCAGAAAAAAATTAGATTTTTCGTCGAAAAAGTGCCAAAGGGGGGACCATTGGAAGATTTGAAGTTTTTGGAGAAAAATCTAACCACGCAAATCTTGACGTATGACACACTTTTCTGGGGTAGAATTATACACTGTATCAGTAAATGTCTTTTGTTTTGGTGCAACTCTTACAATAAATTCTCCAGAGGCTATTTAAACATCACAATCAGGGCGCAATAGCCAAATAAACATGGTTTCCAATTCTCTCGCTTTCTAGACGTCTCACGGGCCATTCTGATGCTTTTCCATGACCTACTGGACAATCTTAACAAGTACGTATAGTTAAGATTTTACTAGAACAAATTCAGATTTTTCCTCGAAAAAGTGCCAAAGACCCCATTGGAAGATTTGAATTTTTTTAAAAAAATCCAACCACGCAAATCTTGACGTACGACACACTTTTCTGGGGTAGAATTATACTCTGAATCAGGAAATGTCTTTTGTTTTGGTAGAACTCTTACAATAAAGCCTTCAGAGGCAATTTAAGCATCACAATCAGGGCGAAATTGCTAACAAACTTTGTTTCCAATTCTCTCGCTTTCTAGACGTCTCACGGGCCATCCTGATGCTTTTCTATGACCAGCTGGACATTCTAAACAAGTACGTATAGTTCAGATTTCACTATAAGAAATTCAGATTTTTCATCAAAATAGTGCCATAGGGGGGGGGACCATTGGAAGGTTTTAAATTTTTTTGTAAAAATCCAACCACGCAAATCTTGACGTATGACACACTTTTCTGGGGTAGAATTTTACACTGAATCAGGAAATGTCTTTTGTTTTGGTGTAACTCTTACAATAAAGCCTCCAAAGACAATTTAAACCTCACAATCAGGGCGCAAATGCTAACAAAATTTGTTTCCAATTCTGTCGCTTTCTAGACGTCTCACGGGCCATTCTGATGCTTTTCCATGACCAGCTGGACATTTTAAACAAGTATGTATAGCTAAGATTTCACCAGAAAAAAATTAGATTTTTCGTCGAAAAAGTGCCAAAGGGGGGACCATTGGAAAATTTGAAGTTTTTGGAAAAAAATCTAACCACGCAAATCTTGACGTATGACACACTTTTCTGGGGTAGAATTATACACTGTATCAGTAAATGTCTTTTGTTTTGGTGCAACTCTTACAATAAATTCTCCAGAGGCTATTTAAACATCACAATCAGGGCGCAATAGCCAAATAAACATGGTTTCCAATTCTCTCGCTTTCTAGACGTCTCACGGGCCATTCTGATGCTTTTCCATGACCTACTGGACAATCTTAACAAGTACGTATAGTTAAGATTTTACTAGAACAAATTCAGATTTTTCCTCGAAAAAGTGCCAAAGACCCCATTGGAAGATTTGAAGTTTTTTGAAAAAAATCCAACCACGCAAATCTTGACGTATGACACACTTTTCTGGGGTAGAATTATACTCTGAATCATGAAATGTCTTTTGTTTTGGTAGAACTCTTACAATAAAGCCTTCAGAGCTAATTAAGCATCACAATCACGTCGAAATTGCTAACAAACTTTGTTTCCAATTCTGTCGCTTTCTAGACGTCTCACGGGCCATCCTGATGCTTTTCTATGACCAGCTGGACATTCTAAACAAGTACGTATAGTTCGGATTTCACTTTAAGAAATTCAGATTTTTCATCAAAATAGTGCCATAGGGGGGGGGACCATTGGAAGATTTGAAGTTTTTTGCGAATAATCCAACCACGCAAATCTTGATGTATGACACACTTTTCCGGGGTAGAATTTTACACTGAATCTGGAAATGTCTTTTCTTTTGGTGCAACTCTTACAATAAAGCCTCCAGAGGCAATTTAAACATCACAATCAGGGTGCAATTGCTAACAAACTTGGTTTTCCAATTCTTCTGATTTCTAGACATATCACGGGCCATTCTGATGCTTTTCCATGACCAGCTTGACATTCTGAACAAGTACGTATAGTTAAGATTTCACTATAAAAAATTCAGTTTTTTATCAAAAAAGTGCCAAAGAGGATTGGAATTGGAGAATTGGAAGATTTTAAATTTTTTGGTAAAAATCCAACCACGCAAATCTTCACGTATGACACACTTTTCTGGGGTAGAATTTTACACTGAATGAGGAAATGTCTTTTGTTTTGGTGTAACTCTTACAATAAAGCCTCCAAAGACAATTTAAACCTCACAATCCCGGGGGGAATTGCTAACAAACTTTGTTTTCCCAAATTTTGTCCTTTTTTAACGGGCCCCATGGGGCCCTTCCGATGCCCCTTTTTCCCTGACCAACTTGGGCATTTTTAAAAAAAAGTAGTAAGCAAAGATTTTTCCCAAAGAAAAAATAAGATTTTTTTTATCGAAAAAATGCCAAAGGGGGGAAATTGGGAAAATTTTTTTAAGTTTTTGAAAAAAATCCAAAACCCCGAAAAAACTTGACGTTTGACAAAACTTTTTGGGTAGAATTATTTTCCTGAAACAAGAAATTTTTTTTTTTTGGTGAACTTTTTTCAAAAAATTCTTTTTGAAGGGATTTAAACATTACAATCAGGGGGAAAAAGCCAAAAAACTTTTTTTTTTATTTTCGCTTTCTAACGTCTCACGGGCCAAACCCGAAGCTTTTTTTCCTGCCCATGGAAATTCTTTAAAAAGTCCCTAAGTTAAAATTTACTTTAAAAAATTCAGTTTTTTTTCAAAAAGTTTCAAAAGGGGGGCCCCCTTTGGGAAAATTTGAAGTTTTTTGAAAAAAATCCAACCAAAAAGCAAATCTTTTTGTATGGGCACACTTTTTTTTGGGGTAAATTTTACCCTTTAATCAGGGAAATTGTCTTTTTTTTTTGGTAAAATCTTACAAAAAAAGCCTTTAAAAAGGGAAATTTTAAAATCAAAACCCCCGAAAAATTTCTAACAAACATTGTTTCCAAAACTTCGCTTTTTAGACTTTTCCAAAGGGCCATTCCCCATTGCTTTTTTTATGACCACTTGGGCATTCCCAAAAAAAGTATATATTTGGATTTCACTTTAAAAATTTTGATTTTTCATCAAAAAAGTGAAAGGGGGGAAACCCTTAGAATTTTGAAAATTTTTGGAAAAATCCAAACCCCGCAAATCTTACTAAAGACACACTTTTTTTGGGGGAAAATTTTACCTGAATCGGGAAAATTTTTTTTTTTTGGGGCAAAAACTTACAATAAAAGCCCCCAGAGGAATTAAAATCACAATTTAGGGGGAAAAAACTAACAAACTTTTTTTTCCAATTTCTCTGTTTTTTTTTTTTAACCCCTTTTTTAAAGGGTTTACGGGGATTCGTGCTTTTCCCTTACCAGCTTGACATTCGAACAAAACGTATGTTTAAAATTTAATTAAAAAATTCAAAATTTTTTATCAAAAAGTTCCAAAAAGGGGGGAATTGGGGATTTTAAAATTTTTTTGGAAAAACCAACCACGCAAATCTTAGTATTAAAAACACTTTTTCCGGGGGAGAATTTTACAAATGAAAACAGGAAATTTTCTTTTTTTTGGTGAACTCTTTTCAATAAAGCCTCCAAAAAACAATTTAAACCTCCAATCAGGGGCAATTGCTAAAAAAAAAATTTTTTTCCAATTCTTTTTCTAGACTTCAAGGGCCCCTTCTGAGCTTTTTCCCTGACCAACCTTTGGGCATTTTAAAAAAGTACGTATAGGTTTAAAAATTTTACAAAAAAAAATTAAAAATTTTTTATCAAAAAAATTCCAAAGGGAACATTGGAAAAATTTAAAAATTTTTTTTTGGAAAAAAAACCAACCAAACCCCAAAAACTTACGTATGGAAAACAAAATTTTCTGGGGGAAAAATTTACCCTGAATAGAAATGTCTTTTGTTTTGTAAACATTTTAAAAAAAGCCTTTTTAAAAACCCAAATTTTAAAAATCACAATCAGGGGGAAAAATTTCTAACAAACTTTTTTCCAAAATTTGTCGCTTCCCAGACGTCTCAGGGGCCCTTCCCATGCTTTTCCAAGACCAGCGGGGCCCCTTTTAAACAAGTAGGTTTTAGTTAGATTTTACCAAAAAAAATTAGTTTTTTTTCAAAAAGGGGCCAAAGGGGGGGGGCCCTTGGAAGATTTGGGAATTTTTTTTTTAAAAAAAACCCAAACCCCACCCAAAACTTTACGTAAGACAAAAACCTTTTTTTGGGTAGAATTTTTTACTAAAACAGGAAAAGTCTTTTGTTTTTGGGGCAACTCTTACAAAAAAGCCCCCAAGGCAATTTTAAAATCAAAACCCGGCCCAAAGCCCAAAAAAACATTGGGTTTTTTAATTTTTCCTCGCCCTTTTTAAGACGTCTCACGGGGCCCTTCCCGAAAGCTTTTCCATGACCACTTGGGCAATTTTAAAAAAAGTATAAAATAAAGAAAATTTTTTTAAAAAAATTCCGATTTTTCCTCAAAAAAAAGAAAAAACCCCCTTTTGAAATTTGAAAGTTTTTGGAAAAAAAAACCCAAAAAAAGCAAATCTTAAAGTAAGACACACTTTTTTTGGGGTAAGGAAAATTTTAAAATCTGAATCCCGGGAAATTTTTTTTTTTTTTTGGTGAAACCCCTTACAAAAAAAGCCTTCCCAAAAAATTTAAACATCACAAAAAAGGTAAAATTTCTAACAAACTTTGTTTCCAAATTTTTCCCGGGTTTTTAAAAACGTCCCCCACGGGCCTTTTTTTATTCTTTTCTTACCAAACTGGGCATTCTGGGCAAAAACTTAAAAAGTTTAAGGGTTTAATTTAAAAAATTCAGTTTTTATCAAAAAGGTAAGGGGGGGGGGGCCATTGGAAAAATTTGGAAAAATTTTTTGTAAAAAATCCAACCACGCAAATTTGAGGGATGAAACACTTTTCCGGGGGAGAATTTTAACACTGAATCAGGAAATGTCTTTTTTTTGGGGCAACTCTTACAAAAAATGCCCCCCAGAGCAATTTAAAAATCCAAACCCGGGCAAAATTTCTAACAAACTTTTTTCCAATTTTCTTAAATTTTTTAAAACCTTCACGGGCCCCTTCTGAGCTTTTTTATGACCAGCTTTACAAATTTTTTTAACAAGTAATATAATTAAGGGTTTCCCCTATAAAAAAATTTAGTTTTTTTAAACAAAAAATGAAAGGGGGGGAAATTAGAATTTTGAAGTTTTTTTTTGGTAAAAAACCCAAAAAAAGCCCAAAACTCACGTATGACCCCAATTTTCTTGGGGGAAAATTTTACCTTAAAAGGAAATTTCTTTTGTTTTTTGGGGGAACTCTTTCAATAAAGCCCCCCAAAGGGAAATTAAAAAATCACAAACGGGGAAAAAGCTTTAAAAAACTTTGGTTTCCAATTCTTCGCTTTCAAAACTTATAAGGGCCCTTCTATGCATTTTCCATGACCAGCTGGACATTTTAAACAAGTATGTATAGCTAAGATTTCACCAGAAAAAAATAAGATTTTTCATCGAAAAAGTGCCAAAGGGGGGAACATTGGAAGATTTGAAGTTTTTGGAGAAAAATCCAACCACGCAAATCTTGACGTATGACACACTTTTCTGGTGTAGAATTATACACTGTATCAGTAAATGTCTTTAGTTTTGGTGCAACTCTTACAATAAATTCTCCAGAGGCTATTTAAACATCACAATCAGGGCGCAATAGCCAAATAAACATGGTTTCTGATTCTCTCGCCTTCTAGACGTCTCACGGGCCATTCTGATGCTTTTCCATGACCTACTGGACAATCTTAACAAGTACGTATAGTTAAGATTTTACTAGAACAAATTCAGATTTTTCCTCGAAAAAGTGCCAAAGACCCCATTGGAAGATTTGAAGTTTTTTGAAAAAAAATCCAACCACGCAAATCTTGACGTATGATACACTTTTCTGGGGTAGAATTATACTCTGAATCATGAAATGTCTTTTGTTTTGGTAGAACTCTTACAATAAAGCCTTCAGAGCTAATTAAGCATCACAATCACGTCGAAATTGCTAACAAACTTTGTTTCCAATTCTGTCGCTTTCTAGACGTCTCACGGGCCATCCTGATGCTTTTCTATGACCAGCTGGACATTCTAAACAAGTACGTATAGTTCGGATTTCACTTTAAGTAATTCAGATTTTTCATCAAAATAGTGCCATAGGGGGGGGGACCATTGGAAGATTTGAAGTTTTTTGCGAATAATCCAACCACGCAAATCTTGATGTATGACACACTTTTCCGGGGTAGAATTTTACACTGAATCAGGAAATGTCTTTTCTTTTGGTGCAACTCTTACAATAAAGCCTCCAGAGGCAATTTAAACATCACAATCAGGGTGCAATTGCTAACAAACTTTGTTTCCAATTCTCTAAATTTCTAGACATATCACGGGCCATTCTGATGCTTTTCCATGACCAGCTTGATATTCTGAAAAAGTACGTATAGTTAAGATTTCACTATAAAAAATTCAGATTTTTTATCAAAAAAGTGCAAAGGCGGGACCATTAGAAGATTTGAAGTTTTTTGCCAAAAATCCAATGCCGAAAATCTTCACGTATGACACACTTTTTAGGGGTAGAATTTTACAGTGAATCAGGAAATGTCTTTTGTTTTGGTACAACTCTTACAATAAAGCCTCTAGAGGCTATTTAAACATCACAACCAGGGTGCAATTGCTAACAAACTTTGTTTCCAATTCTGTCGCTTTCTAGACGTCTCACGGGCCATTCTGATGCTTTTCCATGACCAACTGGACATTTTAAACAAGTACGTATAGCTAAGATTTCACCAGAAAAAAATAAGATTTTTCATCGAAAAAGTGCCAAAGGGGGACCATTGGAAGGTTTGAAGTTTTTGGAGAAAAATCCAACCACGCAAATCTTGACGTATGACACACTTTTCTGGGGTAGAATTTTACACTGAATCAGGATATGTCTTTTGTTTTGGTGCAACTCTTACTATAAAGCCTCCAGAGGCAATTTAAATATCAAAACCAGGGCGAAATTGCTAACAAACTTTGTTGCCAATTCTCTCACTTTCTAGACGTCTCACGGGCCATTCTGATGCTTTTCCATGACCAGCTTGACATTCTGAACAAGTATATATAGTTAAGATTTCACTATAAAAAAAATCTGATTTTTCATTAAAAAAGTGTTAAAGGGGGGACCATTAGAATATTTGAAGTTTTTTGCTAAACATCCAAACACGCAAATCTCCACGTATGACACACTTTTCTGGGGTAGAATTATACACTGAATCAGGAAATTTCGTTTGTTTTGGTGCATCTCTTACAATAAAGCCTCCAGAGGGAATTTAAACATCACATTCAGGGTGAAATTGCTAACAAACTTTGTTTCCAATTCTCTCGCTTTCTAGACGTCTCACGGGCCATTCTGATGCATTTTCATTACCAGCTAGACATTCTGAACAAGGACGTATAGTTAAGATTTAAGTTTAAAAAATTCAGATTTTTCATCGAAAAAGTGCCAGAGGGGGGACCATTGGAAGATTCGAAGTTTTTTGCGAATAATCCAACCACGCAAATCTTGACGTATGACACACTTTTCTGGGGTAGAATTTTACACTGAATCAAGAAATGTCTTTTCTTTTGGTGCAACTCTTACAATAAAGCCTCCAGAGGCAATTTAAACATCACAATCAGGGTGCAATTGCTAACAAACTTTGTTTCCAATTCTCTAAATTTCTAGACATATCACGGGCCATTCTGATGCTTTTCATGACCAGCTTGACATTCTGAAAAAGTACGTATAGTTAAGATTTCACTATAAAAAATTCAGATTTTTTATCAAAAAAGTGCCAAAGGCGGGACCATTAGAAGATTTGAAGTTGTTTGTTAAAAACCCAACGCCGAAAATCTTCACGTATGACACACTTTTTAGGGGTAGAATTTTACAGTGAATCAGGAATTGTCTTTTGTTTTGGTACAACTCTTACAATAAAGCCTTTAGAGGCTATTTAAACATCACAACCAGCGTGCAATTGCTAACAAACTTTGTTTCCGATTCTCTCATTTTCTAGACGCCTCACGGGCCATTCTGATGCTTTTCCATGACCAGCTTGACATTCTGAACAAGTACGTATAGTTAGGATTTCACTATAAGAAATTCAGATTTTTCATCAAAAAAGTGCCAAAGGGGGGACCATTTTTGGGGGGGAATTTTTTGGTAAAAATACAACCACGCAAATCTTCACGTATTACACACTTTTCTGGGGTAGAATTTTACACTGAATCAGGAAATGTCTTTTGTTTTGGTGTAACTCTTACAACAGCTGTTCTGACATTGTTTGTGAATTAAGTGCTTTTCTTTTTTATGATCAAATTTAAGTTTTAATTATGTATTTTTTTAATTCTTTTTGATTATTTTCTTTTAAAGTGATATTTAATAATCAGTTTTTTAATTCTTTATCAATTTATATACATTTTATTGTCAAATAATAATTATTTGTGCTTTCGAAAATTTTGTTACCTGAACATAACCTAAACATATGTTGAGTGGCTCCGAAAGTGCCATGGCAAAACATATTTGTCCAATTTGTGTTATTACTGTTCTACAAGAAGAAAAGGGTATTAAATGTGATGGGCCCTGTGCTCGCTGGTTTCATGCTGATTGTGCTGGGCTATCAAATACTGAATATGCTAGATTGATAACCCTCGCACCTGTGGTAACCGTAAATGGCTATGCAGACGTTATGATTGTGTTGATGGTGGTGTTAAGCAACCTGTTATTGATTCTCGATTTGACATACTTTCTTCCCAAATGTCTCTTGTTTTAACTAAGTTGGATAGCTTGAGCAACATTTCTTCGAATATAAGCACTATAAAAAATGAGCTGGTATCAGTAAATGAAAAATTGGACAATTTTGAGCCCCGTATTGCCAATATTGAAACACGAGTGGATAACTTGGAAGACCAGTTGAAGGTCATACATAATGAAAATTCTGTAAATCAACTTAGCTTTGATAATGTTCTCGAGGAACTTCAAGAGCGTAACATAAGGAAGAAAAATATCATCGTTTTCAATGCTCCGGAATCAAAGGACAGTCACCCTAACTCTGTCAAGACTTATGAGATAAATCTTGTCACCGCGATTGTTAATAGCTCAGTGCCTGGTTTCGACACCATTAGAATCCCGAAGTCATTCCGGTTGGGTACTAGGAGCAATAATAAGAACAGGCCAGTTAAGATGATTTTTACTTCTGAGGAAATTGCTCTTCAGGTATTAAATAACTTCTCTTCTGAAAAGCTTGTCTTGGAGAACCCTGATCTAAATGACGTGAAGCTATCTAGGGATCGCTCTCCATTGGAACTCTCTTCTCTGAAAAAGCTACGCCTTGAGCTTGAGTCTCGTCAAAAGGATGGTGAAAGTGATTTGACAATAAAATATAGGAATGGTGTCCCAAAAATAGTCAAATCCAAGAGTCTTAAAAAAAACTAGAAACTTTCAACGGCAATGCATGTAGGTTATATTATCAGAATATTAATGGTATGCGTTCCAAACTAACTGAATTTATGTTAAATGTTTATCTTAGTCAAATTGGTATTGTTGCACTAACCGAAACCAATCTGGATCCTAGTATTAGTGATGCTGAGTTGGGCCTTACTCAGTACTCTGTATTTCGTTGTGATAGATCCCCCAATACGAGCACCAAATTAAGTGGAGGGGGTGTACTCCTAGATGTTCATAAGAATCTCAATGCCACTTCTATTAAATTTCCTTGTGATTCTATCGAAGCAACCAGTGTGGTTTTAAAATTGGGTCACAGTCTACTACTCATGTGCTCATGTTACATTCCCCCGAATCAGCCAATCGATGTCTATCAGTCTCTGTGTGATGCCCTGGAATAGTTACATTTCCAGGTTGGTCTCGATCACAGTCTTGTCATTCTGGGAGACTTCAATCTGAACAGCGCTAGTAGTACTGGGGTGATTTCTGACTTAGTTTATGACACAGCTAACGCTCTTGGTTTAAATCAGCATAATAAAATTTTTAACGATCATGGCTCCCAACTCGATTTAATTTTCTCTGATCTCCCTTGCGCTGTCTCACGGACTGGGGATCCTATAGTGGCTGAAGACACCTACCACCCTGCCTTGGATATTTACTTCAATGTACCTCTATCTGCCGTTGCTCCTCAATTTACTTTCGCCCCTAATTACTACAAATGTGATATGCAGCAACTGAGAGCTGAAATCAATAATTTGAATTTGGATTTGGAGAAGTTGAGGGCGGCAGTGAAACTAATTTTAATAAATACATCACTGAGCTAAGCAGCATGATTAAAAGAAATTCTCCTCTGAAACGTGTTGGTAGATCTCCTTTCCCTCGTTGGTTTAGCTATGAGCTAAAGTCTATGGTGATTAACAAAAAAACATTGCATAGAATTTATAAGACCACAGGTTTGGGAAGTGACTACATGGCCTTTGCTAGAGCTAGAACTGCATGTAAAGCCCTTGCTGTTGGATATTACAACTCTTACATTTCACATGTTGATGGTGCTCTCTCCTCTGGAAATCATAAGGTTTTTTGGAGTCACATCAAGAACCTTAGGCGCAGTGACACTACTCCCATTAGTATGACTCTAGGCGACAGGGAATCTTCTGATCCAACTGAAATGTGCATTTTATTTGCTTGTCACTTCTCCAGTCTCTACTCTGAACCTGTTCAAGGCACTGTTGTTCTTCCCCTAAGAGACATCAATGTTTTCATGTCAAAGGTTGAATGCAGCGCTGAGGAGATAAAAAAAAAGATTGATGCGCTTGACGTATCAAAAGGTGTTGGACATGACTGTATCCCTTCGGTAATCATGCGTCAATGCAACGACCTGCTGTGTAGCCCACTCTCTAAGCTCTGCAACCTTAGTCTCCAAGAAGGTTTCTTTCCTTCGTCTCTGAAAACTAGTTACGTAGTTCCAATTTTTAAAGATGGAAGAAGAGATTCAGCATCCTGCTATAGACCCATTACCATACAGTCACCGATTGCCAAGATATTTGAATCAATAGTCCTCGATCGCCTTAAGCCACTCTTTGCTTCAATTTTGATACCGGAACAACACGGTTTTACTAGTGGCCGCTCGACTATTACTAATCTTGTCCAATACGAGGAATATATTCTGGCTGCCTTCGATAAATACTCTCAAGTAGATGCAGTGTACCTAGACTTTAGCAAGGCATTCGACAAGGTTAGCCACTCCTTGCTTATATCTAAGCTTGAGTCTTATGGCATTTTTGACCCTCTCCTATCTTGGTTGAACAGCTATCTGACAGGGAGATCATCCATAGTTAGGTTCGGTGGTGGCTTTTCTAATCCCTTCAGTGTCAAATCAGGGGTTCCTCAAGGCTCCTTATTAGGTCCCTACCTTTTGAACCTGTTTATAAACGACATTGGTGAGGTCATTGAGAGCAATTTTCTACTCTTCGCTGATGACATTAAGCTCTTCAGAGTTATTGACAGAGTCGAGGACAACAATGTTTTGCAGCGTTCACTAGATGGTGTTGCTAAGTGGTGTGAAGACAATCTTATGCAGCTTATTAAGTCTAAATGTTGGGTGGTGTACTTTCATAGAGGTGATAATAATCTCAAAGCAGATTATTGTATCCAGAGCACTAGATTGCAGCACGTTCAGTTTATCAAGGATTTGGGAGTGCATTTAAGTCAAACTCTTTCTCCTGAACGTCATATTGATGTAATCTCTGGCAGAGCTAGTAGGCTACTGGGGCTTCTATCACGAGCTGCTAGAAGTGGTTTATCCATACACTCCATTACAACTCTGTATAAATCTCTTCTGCGTCCTAATCTTGATTATGCTTCTGTTGTTTGGAAACCATTCTATCTTCATCACACCATCAGATTGGAAAGAATACAGAGAATATTTATTAGACTTGTTGGTTCAAGATTGGGGTTTCCGTTCTACGATGTTCCTGTTGAAGATTTGATGAAACAACTTGACCTTTGCCCTCTTAAAGTTCGGCGTGATCTTGTTGACCTCTCTTTCCTTTTCAAGCTGATAAATGGGAACATCGACTGTCCTGCTCTGCTCTCAAAGATTGAGTTCAGGATTCCACGCGTCACTGATGTCAACTGAGCTTTTTGTTCACAAACACCACCGTGCCAACTACCTGAAGTTTGGACCTGTGGCAAGATTGCATCAACTTGGAAACTCCGTCCCTACTGAAGTTGATTTCTTCAATGACAGTCTTAGCACTCTAAAACGGAAATTGGTTGCCTCTTCAACATAGGACGTGCAACCTACCTAGCACACATCCCTAGTTACCTCCACACTTTTTACCCACTTTTACCACTTTTTAGCTTGTTTTTCTTTTGATGCTATTACTCAATTATTTTGTTTCTTTACATTGTCTACTTAATAGTACCACTATGTCTTTCTTGTATTATTGTATTATAGTTTTTTTTCTGTCATCAAATTTATGTATGTAATGGCATTGCCGTTGAAATAAATAAAATAAAATAAAAAATAAAATAAAGCCTCCAAAGACAATTTAAACCTCACAATCAGGGCGCAATTGCTAACAAACTTTGTTTCCAATTCTGTCACTTTCTAGACGTCTCACGGGCCATTCTGATGCTTTTCCATGACCAACTGGACATTTTAAACAAGTACGTATAGCTAAGATTTCACCAGAAAAAAATAATATTTTTCATCGAAAAAGTGCCAAAGGGGGGACCATTGGAAGATTTGAAGTTTTTGGAGAAAAATCCAACCACGCAAATCTTGACGTATGACACACCTTTCTGGGGTAGAATTATACTCTGAATCAGGAAATGTCTTTTTTTTGGTAGAACTCTTACAATAAAGCCTTCAGAGGCAATTTAAGCATCACAATCAGGGCGAAATTGCTAACAAACTTTGTTTCCAATTCTCTCGCTTTCTAGACGTCTCACGGGCCATTCTGATGCATTTTCATTACCAGCTAGACATTCTGAACAAGGACGTTTAGTTAAGATTTAAGTTTAAAAAATTCAGATTTTTCATCGAAAAAGTGCTAAGGGGGGGACCATTGGAAGATTTGAAGTTTTTTGACAAAAATCCAACCACGAAAATCTTGACGTATGACACACTTTTCTGGGGTAGAATTATACACTGAATCAGGAAATGTCTGTCGTTTTGGTGCAACTCTTACAATAAATTCTCCAGAGGCAATCTCAAAATGACAATCAGGGCGCAATAGCTAACAAACTTTGTTTCCAATTCTCTCGCTTTCTAAACGTCTCATGGGCCATTCTGATGCTTTTCCATGACCAGCTAGACATTCTAAACAAGTACGTATAGTTAAGATTTCACTAGAAAAAAATCAGATTTTTCATCGAAAAAGTGCTAAAGGGGGGACCATTGGAAGATTTGAAGTTTTTGAGAAAAATCCAACCATGCAAATCTTGACGTATGACAAACTTTTCGGGAGTAGAATTATACACTGAATCAGGAAATGTCTTTCGTTTTGGTGCAACTCTTACAATAAATTCTCCAGAGGCAATCTAAAAATGACAATCAGGGCGCAATTGCTAACAAACTTTGTTTCCGATTCTCTCATTTTCTAAACGTCTCACGGGCCATTCTGATGATTTTCCATGATCAGCTTGACATTCTGAACAAGTACGTATAGTTAGGATTTCACTATAAGAAATTCAGATTTTTCATCAAAAAAGTGCCAAAGGAGGGAACATTGGAAGATTTGAAGTTTTTGGAGAAAAATCCAACCACGCAAATCTTGACGTACGACACACTTTTCTGGGGTAGAATTATACTCTGAATCATGAAATGTCTTTTGTTTTGGAAGAACTCTTACAATAAAGCCTTTAGAGCCAATTTAAGCATCACAATCAGGGCGAATTTGCTAACAAACTTCGTTTCCAGTTCTCTCGTTTTCTAGACGTCTCACGGGCCATTCTGATGCTTTTCCATGACCAGCTGGACATTCTTAACAAGTACGTATAGTTAAGATTTCACTAGAAAAAATGCAGATTTTTCATCTAATAAATGCCAAAGGGGGGACGATTGGAAGATTTGAAGCATTATGAGAAAAATCCAACCACGCAAATCTTCACGTATTACACACTTTTCTGGGGTAGAATTTTACACTGAATCAGGAAATGTCTTTTGTTTTGGTGTAACTCTTACAATAAAGCCTCCAAAGACAATTTAAACCTCACAATCAGAGCGCAATTGCTAACAAACTTTGTTTCCAATTCTGTCGCTTTCTAGACGTCTCATGGGCCATTCTGATGCTTTTCCATGACCAACTGGACATTTTAAACAAGTACGTATAGCTAAGATTTCACAAGAAAAAAATAAGATTTTTCATCGAAAAAGTGCCAAAGGGGGGACCATTGGAAGATTTGAAGTTTTTGGAGAAAAATCCAACCACGCAAATCTTGACGTACGACACACTTTTCTGGGGTAGAATTATACTCTGAATCATGAAATGTCTTTTGTTTTGGAAGAACTCTTACAATAAAGCCTTTAGAGCCAATTTAAGCATCACAATCAGGGCGAAATTGCTAACAAACTTTGTTTCCAATTCTCTCGCTTTCTAGACGTCTCACGGGCCATCCTGATGCTTTTCTATGACCAGCTGGACATTCTAAACAAGTACGTATAGTTCAGATTTCACTATAAGAAATTCAGATTTTTCATCAAAATAGTGCCAAAGGGGGGACCATTGGAAGATTTGAAGTTTTTTGAGAAAAATCCAACCACGCAAATATTGACGTATGACACACTTTTCTGGGGTAGAATTATACACTGTATCAGTAATGTCTTTTGTTTTGGTGCAACTCTTACAATAAATTCTCCAGAGGCTATTTAAACATCACAATCAGGGCGCAATAGCCAAATAAACATGGTTTCCAATTCTCTCGCTTTTTAGACGTCTCACGGGCCATTCTGATGCTTTTCCATGACCTACTGGACAATCTTAACAAGTACGTATAGTTAAGATTTTACTAGAACAAATTCAGATATTTCCTCGAAAAAGTGCCAAAGCCCCATTGGAAGATTTGAAGTTTTTTGAAAAAAATCCAACCACGCAAATCTTGACGTATGACACTTTTTTCTGGGGTAGAATTATACTCTGAATCAGGAAATGTCTTTTGTTTTGGTAGAACTCTCACAATAAAGCCTTCAGAGGCAATTTAAGCATCACAATCAGGGCGAAATTGCTAACAAACTTTGTTTCCAATTCTCTCGCTTTCTAGACGTCTCACGGGCAATCCTGATGCTTTTCCATGACCAGCTGGACATTCTAAACAAGTACGTATAGTTCAGACTTCACTATAAGAAATTCAGATTTTTCATCAAAATAGTGCCATGGGGGGGGACCATTAGAATATTTGAATTTTTTTGCTAAAAATACAACCACGCAAATCTCCACGTATGACACGCTTTTCTGGGGTAGAATTTTACACTGAATCAGGAAATGTCGTTTGTTTTGGTGCATCTCTTACAATAAAGCCTCCAGAGGGAATTTAAACATCACATTCAGGGTAAAATTGCTAACAAACTTTGTTTCCAATTCTCTTGCTTTCTAGACGTCTCACGGGCCATTCTGATGATTTTCCATGGACGCCTAGAAAGCGATAGAATTGGAAACAAAGTTTGTTAGCAATTGCGCTGTGATTGTGATTTTTAGATTCCCTCTGGAGAATTTATTGTAAGAGTTGTACTAAAACGAAAGACATTTCCTGATTCAGTGTATAATTCTACTCCAGAAAAGTGTGTCATACGTCAAGATTTGCATGGTTGGATTTTTCTCAAAAAACTTCAAATCTTCCAATGGTCCCCCCCTTTGGCACTTTTTCGATGAAAAATCTGAATTTTTTTTAGTGAAATCTTAATTATACGTACATGTTTAGAATGTCTAGCTGGTCATGGAAAAGCATCAGAATGGCCCATGAGACGTCTAGAAAGCGAGAGAATTGGAAACAAAGTTTGTTAGCAAATTTGCCCTGATTGTGATGTTTGAATAGCCTCAGGAGGCTTTATTGTAAGAATTGCACCAAATTAAAAGACATTTCCTGATTCAGTGTATAATTCTACCCCAGAAAAGTGTGTCATACGTCAAGATTTGCGTGGTTGGATTTTTCTCATAAAACCTCAAATCTTCCAATGGTCCCCCCTTTGGCACTTTTTCGATGAAAAATCTGAATTTTTTCTAGTGAAATCTTAACTATACGTACTTGTTTAGAATGTCCAGCTAATCATGGAGAAGCATCAGAATGGCCCGTGAGACGCCTAGAAAGCGATAGAATTGGAAACAAAGTTTGTTAGCAATTGCGCTCTGATTGTGATTTTTAGATTCCCTCTGGAGAATTTATTGTAAGAGTTGTACTAAAACGAAAGACATTTCCTGATTCAGTGTATAATTCTACTCCAGAAAAGTGTGTCATACGTCAAGATTTGCATGGTTGGATTTTTCTCAAAAAACTTCAAATCTTCCAATGGTCCCCCTTTGGCACTTTTTCGATGAAAAATCTGAATTTTTTCTAGTGAAATCTGAACTATACGTACTTGTTTTGAATGTCCAGCTAATCATGTAGAAGCATTAGAATGGCCAATGAGACGTCTAGAAAGCGAGAGAATTGGAAACCATGTTTATTTGGCTATTGCGCCCTGATTGTGATGTTTAAATAGCCTCTGAAGAATTTATTGTAAGAGTTGCACCAAAACGAAAGACATTTCCTCAATCAGTGTATAATTCTACCCCAGAAAAGTGTGTCATACGTCAAGATTTGCGTGGTTGGATTTTTCTCAAAAAACTTCAAATCTTCCGATTGTCCCCCCTTTGGCACTTATTCGATGAAAAATCTCAATTTTTTTCTAGTGAAATCTTTACTATACGTACTTGTTTAGAAAGTCTAGTAGGTCATGGAAAACTATCAGAATGGGCCGTGAGACGTTTAGAAAGCGAGAGATTTGGAAACCATGTATATTTGTCTATTGCGCCCTGATTGTGATGTTTAAATAGCCTCTGGAGAATTTATTGTAAGAGTTGCACCAAAACAAAAAGACATTTCCTGATACAAAATATAATTCTACCCCAGAAAAGTGTGTCATACGTCAAAATTTGCGTGGTTGGATTTTTCTCAAAAAACTTTAAATCTTCCAATAGTCCCCCCTTTGAAACTTTTTCGATGAAAAATCTGCATTTTTTCTAGTGACATCTTAACTATACGTACTTGTTTAGAATGTCCAGCTGGTAATGGAAAAGCATCAGAATGGCCCGTGAGACGTTTAGAAAGCGAGAGAATCGGAAACAAAATTTGTTAGCAAGTTCGCCCTGATAGTGATATTTAAATTGCCTCTGGAGAATTTATTGTAAGGGTTGCACCAAAACGAAAGACATTTCCTGATTTAGTGTATAATTCTACCCCAGAAAAGAGTGTCATACGTCAAGATTTGCGTGGTTGGATTTTTCTCATAATGCTTCAAATCTTCCAATCGTCCCCCCTTTGGCATTTATTAGATGAAAAATCTGCATTTTTTCTAGTGAAATCTTAACTATACGTACTTGTTAAGAATGTCCAGCTGGTCATGGAAAAGCATCAGAATGGCCCGTGAGACGTCTAGAAAACGAGAGAACTGGAAACGAAGTTTGTTAGCAAATTCGCCCTGATTGTGATGTTTAAATAGCCTCTGGAGGCTTTATTGTAAGATTTGCACCAAAACGAAAGACATTTCCTGATTCAGTGTATAATTCTACCCCAGAAAAATGTGTCATAGGTCAAGATTTGCGTGGTTGGGTTTTTCTCAAAAAACCTCAAATCTTCCAATGGTCCCCCCTTTGGCACTTTTTCGATGAAAAATCTGAATTTTTTCTAGTAAAATCTTAACTATACGTACTTGTTTAGAAAGTCCAGGTGGTCATGGAAAAGCATCAGAATGGCCCGTGAGACGTTTAGAAAGCGAGATAATTGAAAACAAAGTTTGTTAGCAAATTCGCCCTGATTGTGATGTTTAAATTGCCTCTGGAGAATTTATTGTAAGAGTTGCACCAAAACGAAAGACATTTCCTGATTCAATGTATAATTCTACCCCAGAAAAGTGCGTCATAAGTCGAGATTTGCGTGGTTGGATTTTTCTCAAAAATACTTCAAATTGTCCAATGCCCTTAGGCACTTTTTCGATGAAAAATCTGAATTTTTTCTAGTGAAATCTTAACTATACGTACTTGTTTAGAATGTCCAGGTGGTCATGGAAAAGCATCAGAATGGCCCGTGAGACGTTTATAAAGAGAGAGAATTGAAAACAAAGTTTGTTAGCAAATTCGCCCTAATTCTGATATTTAAATTGCCTCTGGAGAATTTATTGTAATAGTTGCACCAAAACGAAAGACATTTCCAGAATCAGTGTATAATTCTACCCCAGAAAGGTGTGTCATACGTCAAGATTTGCGTGGCTGAATTTTTCTCAAAAAACTTCAAATTTTCTAATGGGCCTCTCTCTTTGGCACTTATTCGATAAAAAACCTGAATTTTTTCTAGTGAAATCTTAACTATATGTACTTGTTTAGAATGTTGAGACCCATCCCCCCACCAAAGCTGGAAAGCGTGCCAACTGGGGGATGGCCCAAAACAAATCGAGCGATGGGATTACGGGTGGCAGTTGGAGGGTCAAAATAACACTCGGCAGCTGAGCAAAACTGATTTATTATTTGGCAACTAAACATTAACTGGCTGGCATAGGGCCACAATAGAAACAGGCAGAAGGCCACAATATAAAATCTGCAATTAAATAAATAACAATAAACACAAAATTAACCAATATAACGACAAAAGCTACCAAAACACTTAACGCTACAAATACCAAAACTACAATTAACAAACTGTATGGCCTATCTGCAGCTTTGGCCTGAGACACCCAAAACGTAAGACAAATTATTAAAGAAACAAATAAAAGTGAAAAGAAAATTTATAAAAATTTTGATAACCCCAATTAAGCCGGCAATTTGGCCCACATCCCTTGATTCCACCGAGGCCAGGGAGTAAGCCGGATTCCCTGGGCAGCTCCGAATAGAAGTTAACTAAAAGCACAATAATCCCCTTTTGGTGAGTTTAAAAATTAAACAATTTTAAAAAAAATATAACACGGTACCGTTCTATTATCCCCGGACATCAATAATACAATTAACAACGAAAAAAATAAATAACGATCACTAGGCCTAAACATAACAATAAATAACAACAAAACTTAACCTTAGGGACCTAACAAAATATAAAATCCAAAAAATATAACAATAAAATAAACTAATTAAATAAATAACAATAAATATCAACGTTTTCTTCTTTTTTTTCTTAAATTTTAATGTTTGAAATGTCCCCATGGCTGTTTCTTCACTTTGTCCAAACAGTTTTAGGCCTAGGCACAAATATATCCACAGACTTTTTTTTCTTCTTTTGTTTTTATATATTTTTTTTTGTTTTTTTTATAAATCACCCCCAGCTCAGCCGCCGGGAAAAGATGGAAAGAACTGACCTGAGGACTGAAGACTTCTACCACCAAAGATGTAGGGCGGGTAGCGGGCAACTCCAGGCTCCAACATGGTCCTCAGGCCAGGCTAGCAGTGGAGAATATCGAAGTTCCCCCGGACGGCAGGCTGAGGGCTGAAAGTCCCACTCAAGGACCCTGGAGTTTTGGGAACCTTAGCCTAACATATTCTCGTGACGAACGGCAGCAAAGAACAAGTGAACAGACAGGCCAACTTGACCGAAGCTGCTGGAACACGGAACGAAACGGAACTGGGCCAACGGCTACCAAGTACACGAAACGCAGGGCATGAGCGATCTCAGGCAGCCCGGTAGACAACGACGAAAAAAAGAACGTAATGTACCGGTCAAAGACCCGGTACAACCTCCCTCTGCAAACCTCAACACACCCAGGCAGGGGAGAACACTCGGTACCTCAGGGAACCAAGAGAAGACGAAGACCTCCGAAGAGTGGTGTTCCAAGGACGTCCAAGAGACTCTAAGAGGGGAAACCCCTCGAACAGGGAGCAAACTACCCTGACTGTCGGGCCCGACAAGAAAAAAGAGAGAAAGAAGACTCTCTCAGAACAGCCACCTAGGGCGCAGAGGTGATCAATCTCTTTGCCCCAAGAAACCCCCAGGAACACCCACTCCTGGACCAACCGTTCCCCGGAAAGCCTTAAGCTGGGACACATGGGCTTTCCTAAACACCCTGCCTGACTGGGGATCAACCAGCAGAGCAGTCACCAGTGACAAAAACCTGTCGATGCGGTGGGGACCAGACCACCGATAGCACAACTTTGCAGCTCTTCGTTCCGCGGCCGAACTGACCGGGTGAGCCTGACAAAGAACCAGATCTCCAACCTGAAAAGGGTTAGGAGTACGACCCTTATCATACCTCCTCCTTACTCTCTCTCTAGCACGTAGCAGGTTGCGCCGAGCAGCCCGCCACGTGGACACTACGTCAGTGGCACCTGGCGTAGGTAGAAGATCCTCTAACCTCCACAAGTTGGACAAAGGGTTGTTAGGAGGGTAGCCATGTAGAATCTCGAAGGGAGTGGCATTGTGACTCTCATGCTTGGAAGAATTAAAAGCAAGCTGGAGCCAAGAGAGACTCTCATCCCAGGTGTTCTGCTTCTCAGCATGGAAGGTAATAAGGGCAGACCGAAGATTGCGGTTGAACCGCTCTGCATGAGAAGGCTGTGGGTAATAGGGAGAGGTAGTCACATGCCTGATACCATTGCCAAAACAGAACCTACGAAACTCGTGTGAGGTAAACTGGCTACCGTTGTCGGACACAATAGTGGAAGGCACACCAAAGTGCTGGAAGAGTTGGGACTGGAGAGCACGGATGGTGAGCTTAGCCGTGGCACTCCGAAGTGGGAAAAGCCAAACGAACTTCGAGAAAGCATCCACACAAACAAGTAGGTAGGAGCTACCTGACTTGCTACGGGGAAAAGGACCCACGTAGTCGATGAACACCTTCTCAAAAGGACGCTCGGCCACCTCAGAAGATAACAACCCTAACCTTGCATTCTGACTAGGCTTGCTGAGAGAGCACAGGTGACAAGCCCGCACTCTGCCAGCAACATCCCGGTCCATGCCCTTCCAGATGAAGTACCTACGAATCTTAGCGATGGTCTTATGAATGCCAAGATGACCGCCCACAAGAGAAGAGTGATAATATTGAAAGACCATCGGTACTAGATGACTAGGCAGCACTACACGGGGTTCACCCCTCTGTCGAGGACGGCAACAGAGTACCCCTTTGGACAGAAAATAGGGAGGGTGGGCACCTCCCTCTTGAAGCTCACCTAAGATGACTGACAGCTCAGGATCTTTCTGCTGATGGGACAGTAGGTCGTCAAAAGCCAGAGGAAAATCCATAAGAACAGCACCACACTGAGCAACAGCCTCAGTAGGTGGATCACTGGGTTCGTGGTACATGCGGGAAAGAGCATCCGCGATGACATTCTGGGTACCACTAAGATGTTGAACTCGGAACTTAAAGGCAGAAATTTTGACCACCCAGCGACCGATTTTCCCGAGCTGTCGGGGATGGGCAAGAAGCCAAGACAGTGCCTGATTGTCCGTCTCCAGCAAGAACTCAGCGTGTTCCAAGAAACGCCGAAACTTGTCCGTACCAAAGACAACAGCCAGACACTCTAACTCATAGATGGAAGAAGCTTTCTGTTCCTGGTGAGACAACGTCCTCGAAGCAAAAGCGATGGGCTGCCTGACCCCATCAAACTCCTGAGAAAGAACAGCAGCAATGGCGGAGGAGGAGGCATCAGTCTGAAGAATAAATTCTCTACTAAAATCAGGCATCCGCAGGACAGGAGGTTGCATGATAGCCTCCTTGAGAGCATCAAAGGCAGTCTGCTGAGCTTGGCCCCACACAAAAGGGACACCTTTCTTTCGCAGCTCGTTCAACGGGGCAGCAAGCTCGGCCACGTTAGGGATGAAGTGACGGTAAAAATTCACCATCCCCACAAAACGGGCAATCCCCTTGGCATCTCTGGGAGGAGGAAAATCCCGAATGCCCTGGGTCCTCGCAGGATCTATGCAGACGCCTCGAGAAGAGATAAGATGACCCAGAAAAGAAATCTCAGGACGAGCAAAAGTGACTTTCTCTGGATTGACGGTAAGGCCAGCTGATTTGAGGCGACTAAGAACTTCCTCCAGATGTTGCATGTGTTCCCCGAAAGTCTCACTGTAGACAAGAAGATCGTCCAGGTAATTGAAGACAAACTTGAACTTCACATCATGGAAGATGGAATCAAGCAGACGAGTAAGAGTCTGGGCACCCACAGCAAGACTCATAGGAACCCTAGTGAACTGGTAAAGATTCCAGGGAACACAGAAGCTAGTCATAGGCCGTGTGATTCCTTCTTCAATGGAATCTGATGGTAGGCCTGGTTCAAATCGAAAACACTGAAGAACTTAGCCTTACCGAACCAATCAAACGCAGAATGCAAATCAGGCAGAGGTACCGAGTCAATAGCGACCTTAGCGTTGAGCCTCCGATAATCCATCACAAGCCTAGACTTACCATTAGGCTTGGGCACAAGAAAAGCTGGACTGGCATAAGCAGAACGAGACGGTTCAATCACACCCTTGCTCAGAAGATCTTCGATCATAGCCCTCATAACCTCCATCTTTGGGGGAGCAAGTTTGTACGGATGACTTCTAACTGGCTGAGAATCGGTGAGGTGGATCTCATACTCCAGAAGAGAAGTGACCCCAAGCTCAGCCGTAAGCACATCAGGAAACCGCAAACACAGCCTCCTAATGGCCTCCGCCTGCTCAGGGGGGAGATGACCAACTGGATCCACCTTGGGTTGTTCAGGCTCACAACCCACCTCTCTGACTGCAGGAGGGCAGTCAGAATCACCTACTAGAGGCACCAAAACTCGCCGATTAAACTTGAAAAATATCTGGCGCTTCTGGAGGTCAAGCACCATACCACTCTTAGAAATAAAGTCTGCCCCTAGGATACAAGAAACCGCCAGGTCCTTGGCAACAAGAAAACCCCACCTCCAGGAAAATCCTTCGATTTTAAAATGGAAAAACGCCTTTAGAATTATAGGTAGAGGAGTTTGGGATGCCGTCCAGCACGTAATAGAAGAAGGCTCGGTATGCCTGACAAGTCCTAAGGCGTCAAGGGACTCAAAAAGAGAAAGGCTGATGATACTGCATGCCGAACCAGAATCAAGAAGGGCTCGACACACCGTACCACCAAAAGAAACAAAAATGCCAGGACACACCGAGGTGACCGCACTAAGTCCCAGGGAAGCCATGCCAGCAAGGCCCGAAAAATCCCCGACACTCCTGCTATGGGCACGCGTCAAAGGCAAATGGCCACGGTCACTCGCAACAACGCGGGGAGCTACTGTGGAGGCAACCCCCCGCGCTGAGCGTTTCCCGCCCCACGACCTCGAGCACGTGGACAGTCACGTCGAATGTGACCAGGTTGGCCACAAGCAAAGCACACAACCGGAGGCCGAGAACCACGACCCTCCACTAGCTGACTCACACCTACAGACATAGCCGGTCGACGGGTGGGGAGAGCACGATGACTCTCAGAATCCCTCCCTTGCTGGTCTGAGAACTGCACGCTGCGCGAAACAATGCACAGCTGATGCAGCTCCCGAAAAGTCGAAGGAACACCAGCAAAAACCAATCTGCACCGTTCTTCGGGAGAAATGCCATCCAGGATGACACGAACGGTGTCAGCTTCAGAAAGGGTGAGGCGCAACGCTTGCCGAGCTTCCTTGACTGAAGAAACATAGGCTGCCAGAGACTCGCCCCTACCCTGCGACCGATAAAATCTGTCCATGACCATCCTCTCCCTGAGTCGAATGGGAAGAAACGACGAAAGTAACTCTCGATGAAACGAGTCCACCGAGGCATCACTGGCCAAGACAGAACTCAGCAACTCCCCAACGGGACCTCTGCAATACGGGAAAACCAGACGAAGCAAGTCCCCAGCCTGCATGCCGGGCATCTCACTAAGTCTGAGAAAGGCCACCAGAAACTTAAGAAGCTCCTCAGGATCCATCCCATCGATCACAGGGAGATTCTGGATCATGGGCGTGAGAGGGTTAGGCAGCTTGTGGTAGCTCAGCTGCAGAAGAGCAGGTGAACCCAAAGAAGTAGTAGGAACGGCAGCTGGAGCCGAACCACAAGCAACCTCAACAGAAACGCCTGCAGGCTCAGAAGGAACCTCAGGCACAGTGAGAGCCGGTGTCTCAGCCTGCGGCCTCGACACATTAGGCGAAAGCGCGAAAGCAGGCCGCTGACCCAGACCCGTAGGAGTCGTGGACCCGGAGAGTGCCTGAAAAATCTCCTCCAGCCTAGCCACACTCTCCAAGATCCACGCCCTTCCAGATGGTTCCAACCCCGGTGCCCGGTTGACCAGCCTTAAACGGGCAAGCAGATGCCCCAAACGTGCAAGGCGGCAGGCCCGGTCACGACCTACGGGAGGTTCAAACTGCAAATCCTCTAACACCCCTTCCCAATCTTCCACCTTACGTTTACAAACCGCCAACTCATCACCAACCTCCAGTAGATCAGACCAATCCACCGCCGTACCCGCGGACAACTGCTCCCGCAGCAACCTCCGGAGATTCAAAACATCACCCTCCGGAGTCACACCACGCGACCTCAACTCAAAAATTAATTCCTCCTTGACTAGGAGCGCAACATTCTGCAGATAGGCCATCTCGCAAAACAAAATTCTCAACAGTACACAAAAAACGACAACTCCAGGGTCCAAGACGAACTAAACCCTCAGCCTACCGAGCCACTGCCGACCACTCCAATCCACTCATGAAACCCATTCAACAAAGTAACCAAGCGGATTGCCTAAGTTTTTTTTTTTTTTTTTTTTTTTTTTTTACAGGTTAAATGATTTATTTGGGGTTTTAATTGTTTTTCTTTTTAAATAATTATTTATTTGTTTCTTTTTTTTTTTTTTTTTTTTTTTTTTACGTAATACCAAGGCACCTTGACGGTAGGTCGGCCGACCATGGCCTACTAACAGGTAAACACCCACCGTCAACAAACAAGGTTTTTTTTTTTTTTTTTTTTTTTTTCTTTTTTTTTTTTTTTTAGGCAACCACGCACTGCTACCAAGTACACGAAACGCAGGGCATGAGCGATCTCAGGCAGCCCGGTAGACAACGACGAAAAAAAAAC
The DNA here is from genome assembly GCA_035578905.1 of Stictocephala bisonia. Classification (NCBI taxonomy): domain Eukaryota; kingdom Metazoa; phylum Arthropoda; class Insecta; order Hemiptera; family Membracidae; genus Stictocephala; species Stictocephala bisonia. The sequence goes on from JAQJVL010001994.1 coordinate 129,518, forward strand.
GTAATGTACCGGTCAAAGACCCGGTACAAAGTCCAGGTGGATATGGAAAAGCATCAGAATGGCCCGTAAGACCTTTAGAAAGCAAGAGAATTGAAAACAAAGTTTGTTAGCAATTGTGCCCAGATTGTGATTTTTAGATTGCCTCTGGAGAATTTATTGTAAGAGTTGCACCAAAACGAAAGACATTTCCTGATTCAGTTAATAATTCTACCCCAGAAAAGTGTGTCATACGTCAAGATTTTCGTGGTTTGATTTTTGTCAAAAAACTTCAAATCTTCCAATGGTCCCTTTGGCACTTATTCGATGAAAAATCTGAATTTTTTCTAGTGAAATTTTAACTATACGTACTTGTTTAGAATGTCCAGCTGGTCATGGAAAAGCATCAGAATGGGCCGTGAGACGCCTAGAAAGCGAGAGAATTGGAAACAAAGTTTGTTAGCAATTGCGCCCTGATTGTGATTTTAGATTCTCTCTGGAGGCTTTATTGTAAGAGTTGCACCAAAACGAAAGACATTATCGGATTCAGTGTATAAATCTACCCCAGAAAAGAGTGTCATACGTCAAGATTTGCGTGGTTGGATTTTTCTCAAAAAACTTCAAATCGTCCAATGGTCCCCCCTTTAGCACTTTTTCGATGAAAAATCTGAATTTTTTCTAGTGAAATCGTAACTATACGTACTTGTTTAGAAAGTCTAGTAGGTCATGGAAAACTATCAGAATGGGCCGTGAGACGTTTAGAAAGCGAGAGATTTGGAAACCATGTTTATTTGGCTATTGCGCCCTGATTGTGATGTTTAGGGGGGGTTTTGGGG